>JAYMFT010364793.1:0-22404 GCA_038088735.1 Panulirus argus
GATATTTATGAAAGGTGAAATAGCACTCCGGTAGGAGTTCAGATTACTCTCTTTATTGATACTTATACAATACACAATTCACGACATGTTTCACGGAGACAATCCGCCACATCAGGTGTAATCAGTTCATGAAATTTCAGATCCTAACACCAACGCAAAAGCTTGCACATCCTGTTACCGCCATGCCAGAGTATGCACTGGCATGGCGGTAACAGGATGTGCAAGCCTTTGTGCTAAGAAGCATATTCTAGTTTTGGTCTTATCCACGAAGGATATGAATAGCTTGTTAAAGATTCCCTCATTCATGTACTTGAAAGCTATTCTGATATTTACCAGAAGACAGTTTGTCCCCGTAAGAAGTCTCTTAATGTGGGACACTGGTGACAGGTTAGGGAAGGCGTCGAATCCCAAGTGTGTGTGTGTGTGTGTGTGTGTAAATAAAAAAGTATGAAAAACACATGCTGTTAAGAAGCATAGAGCTAAACAAACGGAAAATAAGAAGATGAAAAAGAAATAAAAGAGGGAACACTATCAAACAGGTAATAAGAAAAGCGAATACAAAGGGAATAGAGCAAGATATAGAAAAAGATATATATTGAAATAATAACCTGAAGAACAGATGCATAAAAGAATCATGTGTGGGCTGACAACCTCATTCACCAGGTAACAAAGACCTTGAATTCATAAATGATTGTGTTTCTGTTACTTTAATAAGTAGCATTGTGTTGCTGGTGAGAGCCTCGCTCCCCCCACGTTACGGGAGCAGTTCTTGATAACACAACTTGTTTACACCTTCGATGAAAGTATCCTTCCCCCCACCTGCACGCCTGCCCTGGTTATTGAATTGAATATTTTATTCCTAAGTATGGAGACTGTGTTCTGTTCACCCGGCGGAAAACTTTTCATATTTGATTCTTAGATTATTATCAATATGTAGAGGATACTGGTGTGGTGATTACTGGCTACATACGTACATGTATCACGGTGAGGATTGACACATACCTGGTCTACACCTGAGGCTGGACCCAAACATCTGTCATAAATAACTATTTCCTGCAGATAGAACATAAGTCCTCATGATACTTTATATATATGTAAGTAAACAGCTTCGCCTACACTTAGTACCAATGTATTACCACGCTGTAGTAAACCAATTCAATTAAGTGCAATTCAGAGAGTTACGGAGAATGCGTAGGTAGTAATTGTTGAACGAAAAGTAATTCTTCAACTACAAAGAATATTTGGAATCTGCTTTTGTGGCTCCAGGGAGGAGATAGCAGTGGGCAACAGGCAGGGTGATGCACTATGAATATCATCAGTCATATTTCTGCATATCTAATTGATCTAATTTTTTTCTGTTTCTTATTTTTGAATTTCTGATGTAGTGTTACTGAGAATATAAATTTACTGCATAGCAAAATGTCATTGAATATCAGAATAGGAATGAAAAAAGTATTTGCTTTGGTGAGATTCTGCCTTGTGTGCTGACGGAACATCTTTCCTCCACAGATCAAGAGGAGCAGCATGAAGGCCAGCCTATCCAGAGCCGCCGTCCCCTGCACCCCTCCCTCAGCGGTGCCTTACTCCTCCCTCCACCAGCGACTTCTGCTGTACCTGCTTCTCATATTCATGCTGCGGGTCACCATCGGTAATCAGCAACCTGTCGATTAGCTCAAAGAAATAAAGGAGCTTTTTTACTTTTTTTTATCTAATTATTGTAATTAAGGTTGAAAAAGATTTCTATAATTGTTTAATTATACTTGCACAAAAGACGGTCTATATTGGCCGAATTGATATAGATATCTTTTGAGTAATACGAAAATGATAGAGCCAACTTATTACCTTCATGCTAAGATCAATAAGAAAAAAGACCTGTTAACGTGGATGTGAATGCGAAGTAACTATCTAATCAATTTAGGATTCGATTTGAAGTAGTGAAACCAACTGAAAATTTTCGAGCATGACAGTGACCCTGGGGTCACGCCCCTTCCTCCAGCATGTTGCATGACGCTGGGCGTCTATCGTGTGCCCATCATCCGATCCTTGCTTGTTGATTCCCTGCGTTCCTCTTCTCCCACGTCTCACATATCTTTTTTCGATTCACGGTCCGTTCACTTCAACCTCAGTTGCATTTTTGAAATCAGTGTTACTTTCTATAAAACTGGTTTTATCTGAGTAATGTAAGAAATCACTTTTTAGAAATCGTCCGTAGAATCTCATTAATTTTCTTCGATCAAAACGATTTTTGAAGTCGTTTCTCTCGCTCCAGCAGTATATAGATGTTGTAAGCAGTGTACACGCTCTTCCCAACATTTTTATGACCTCTTACACTAACACAACAATGAGTGTTGGCAACTAAATGTTAAGAGATCCCTCCATAATGCTTCTTGAGTGTCGCGTCTCACTAAAATTCCTTCCCCATCTTGCTCTGGAAAGTCTAAAAAGGTTTCAGTTTCGTCAAGTATTCTAACTTCCGTTGCTTAACATGAGAGTTTCTGATCTTTTCATAAACTTTATACTCCCAAATAAAGTATGGCTGTGAGACTTTAGGTATTCTACTGCCTTGCATTGTTAATAAATACCAAGCAATATTCGGCCATCTTTCCTCGTTTGGTGTGTCCCCTGGCGGTGAGGGTCCGCACTAGCCAAGAGGCGGCGGCAGCTGCGGCGAGGTAGCCACTTAGTGTTATTGTCGTGCCTCTGGCCACTCTCATCTCTCAAGTGACAACGTTTACTTCCTCTTCCTTATATTTGCCTCTTTCATGTTGTTTTTACTGCCTACTTTTGTTTATTCGGGTTATGTGTTTTTCCTTTATTGTTTAAGGGAATTTTTCATTATACGCTAATGGCCTTCATACTGTTATCATTGCTATTTCTTTCATTCTCTCGGTATTCTGTCTTTCCTTGCATTTCGTGATTTCTATCACTAACTCAGTGCTGTTGAAGCTGTTGGTACTGCCATTCCCACGTTCACTCCCTTCCTCGATGATTAGTATTCCCTGATCACTATCTATGACCAGTTATTCCTACTGTCGGGGGAGGGAGTTTTGCCCTCACGAGGCTCATCTCCAAACACCTTTTCTAGCGTATTAGATTTTGGTTTGTCGTCATTATTTACGATTTCATAAGTTACGTTATTCCAGGTATCCACTTCACTAATAGTAAAGGTACTTATGTATATGTCTTCTTGCATTTTTTTTTTTACTTAATTTCATGTAATGGCTTCTGATTGCCCTATTTCTTCATCTTTTGAGGAATACTTCATTGTTTAACATCATCAGAGGAGATAAAAGCTTAAAAACTAAGATAAAGTTACCCCTTACCCTTCTCTCTTTAATGGTGAGTAAACTTTTGACTTGTATAATCTCTCAAAGTAATTCAGCGCTCTTAATGCTGGTAACATCTTTGCTGAGCTCCTTTAACTCTTCTCTGTTAGTTCTATGAGCTTCATTAAGCACGTTGACTAAACTTAAAAAGCAAACTTTATTTGTTTTGGCCTAATGTAGAACATGAATAGTTTGACGAATATTTCCATAACAACAGCAACTTTATACTTGAGCGAGATCCTAATATTTTGACAGTTTATCTCTCTTACAGTTCCCTAAGGTGGTTCAAAGACGTCCTTCAGTCGTTTTGAGTTTGTTATGATGATCTTTGATTATATTTCAGTGTATCGTTATTCCTCCCTCATTTATGTGTGTGTGTGTGCTTGTTGAATTAGCATTTGTGATTACCTGTTTGAACTGTATGAGGAAGGAGTTTTACACTCGTGAGCCTCCGTCTCATAAACATTATCTACCATCATACAACTTAAATTTATGAATGACCTCCTCCTTAACCATGTCCTTAGTCATTTTGTTTCATTCATCCACCACTCTTATACTATAAGAATACTTCTTAATATCTTTCTTAAAAAGTTTCTTGCTTAACTTCGTGTTATGTTCTTTGGTTGCTCCTCTACCCTTATATCAGTCGAAGGACAGACGTACGGATGTGTTTTTAAAAAAAGTTGTGATCAGGTCACCGCTCTCTCTTCTCTCTTCCAGAGTGGGCAGATTTAAAGCCTTTAGCGTTTCCCTCTGTGTGTGTGTGTGTGTGTGGGCAATCGGTGCTGTATGTTTGCGTTTGTTATCTTTTTCTGTTTGTTGTTTGTATGAGTGCTATCTACGTACTAGACGCATTAAGTAAGCAGCATCAGCCTTAGTAAACAAGATCATATTACTGTGTCCAGGCTGCATGAACTGTTGGGGTCATAAGTTCAAAGGTCAAGGTTAGTGTGGATGAACACTTTATTCAGATGAAATCTAGTTTTGGATAAAAGTAATCTAGTTTTCTTGGAGGGCACAATAGTTCCGACTGTGTGCATTCTACTTTTGATCACCCGTAATTTTTTTTTTCTTCTTTTGATTGAGTGTATTGTAGATATTGCCGACTTTATTCTGATTTTGTTTACCTGTAGTCTTGTTTTGATTGGGTTTGTTTCAAGATTTAGTCTCGTATATTCCGCTTGGCTTTTCCATAACTATTGTCTGAGTATAGCAGCGATTATTTCCTGAGGATCGCAACCATAATTCTTGCCCATGAACGTGTAACTATTACATACCGTAACGTTTACATAATAATCAAGGTCTACTCTTACAATCTTAAATCCTTTACTGAATTTACACAGCAACATTAAGCTGAACTGACGCAAAAGTAAAGTTGTTTCCGTGGGGAGACAGGAAGAATTCTTATGTTTGTATGAAAGCGTCAAAAATTCTAATTTTAATGTGAAAGTATGAAATATTCATGAAAGACCTATAAGGTAGGGAATGAAGACTGAAATTACCAGTGATTAGGACTTCCTGATTTGGAGACAAAAGTCTGAAATAAGTAGAATCAGGAGCACCAGACTGTGAGACGGGAGAGGAAATGAATGTAACAAAAAAGTATTTGGAGCAATGAGGTTGAAGGTACTAAGATTAGTGAGGGAAAAAAAATGTTCTTCAGCGATGGGAATGAAAAACACGAGACTGAAAAGGAGTACAGTAAATACGGGGGAAAAAATTATTAGACTGAAAGGGATGAAAGATGCCAGAAAAAGGCTGAATGATGCAAGGATAATGGCATGAGAAGTCTTAAAAGGAGCGGCTTAAAAATTATGACGATGAAAACTGGAAGTATAGAGAAGCAGCGTCCAGATGAGGGTCACGGGGCGCAGCGCTCGGGGAGACCAGACCTTACTGCGTGAAGGGACACGTACAGTCTTAGACTGGAGGACGAGTGTAGGCTGAAGGACGAGTTATAGTGCGAGGATGGAGGACGAGGGACGTCCCCTCTGCCTTTAAGGATCACTAACTTCAACTTTACCTTTACCTTTCATCGGTCTCAGCGCCTCCTCCTGCGCCCCATACTTCCCTCTCTCGCCCCATACCTCGCCTCCCCATCCGGCAGATGGCCCCCTCCCCATCCTTTACTGCCGGCTGCTCTGCTGAACTAATCCCCTCCCAACCAACTGACATTGAAAATCGTTACTATAACCCGCCCCAGGAAGAATTAAAACACATTTCTCACCACAAAATGGGGAAAAAATAGCGTGGCTGGATATATTTTATAATTTATTTTACGCTTCGCTCTTCCTCTGCCAGCGCCGAGGTTTCATTCCTGCAGCAGACGTGGCCGGACGCAGCGGCCCAGGGCGGGCTGACCGGCACACCAGTACACAGTTGTCCTGCGCACCCGGCTACCCCCGACGCCGATGTGGGGAAAAGAAATTGAAGCTAACATGCTTTTGTATGTTTGTGTGTGTGAACATTTTTGTGTGTATTTGTTTGTGTCTGAGTGTGTATATGTGTGTTACTTTGAGAGAGTTTTACACTCGTTTCACCTCGTCTGTTAACCTTGTATATATGTACCATGTCTTTACTTCAGTGTATGTATGCACACACACACACATACACACACACACACTCATCAGCCTAAGCCAGGTAGGCATTCATCCACCGGCCCCAGAAGGGGGGGGGGGTGTATGAACACAAGGATTGGGTGTAGGCTGACTGCCACGCCCAGGACTCGAACCCAGGCAGATCCGACCCCAGACTAACTCAAAGTCAGTAATACTAACCACTACACCATGGAGGCTCGTGTGTGTGTGTGTGTGTGTGCAGTTTTGCCGGTATGCGTTTGAACATGTGTTTCCGCGTGTAAGCATGTGTGATTTTATGCGTACATTTACCATGTGAATGTTTGTATGCATGTTTGTGATGTGTCTGTATGTATGTGTATATATGTTTGGCTATTGTGTAGTTGTGTGTGGGTATATCTTCCTCCATCTCGATATATCTCCCGACTAAACAAAATATAATCTACAAGATCTAGAAGCCTTTCACACCACATGACCAGAAGGAACAGTCGGCTCTTCACCCCTTATGTCAGTCTCGCTGCTGAAGGGGAAAGCAGGATACGCCATTCCTGATTGGCTGAGCCGTTACCTGAGGGATGCAAACGTTCTGATAAGTATATATGTAGACCGCTTGCTGCCCACAGGTGAGGCACGGCTCCTGCAGCCCTACCTAGACCTACTGGTCGTTGATCATCCTACACGAGGGAATAATTTGTAGGTGATTTTACCTTTTGAATATAATGAGTTACAAGCCAATGTGAAAAAGATACGAAGTACTTATTGCATATTTCAAAGGAGTATAACACATTCAAGTCTGGTATGAATCAAGAGAGCAGCAGTAGACTAGTGAGGCAATGTCAGGACTAGATAAGGATGCAAGCAAAGATAATACGAGAACTTTACCCACATTACCTTAAAAGATTATTCACTGAAAGCATACAGACATTCATTAAAGAAGTTTATGACTTGTCATCAGTGAAGCTTTTTATTATCTGCTTATATGCAAATCTCTCTCTCTCTCTCTCTCTCTCTCTCTCTCTCTCTCTCTCTATATATATATATATATATATCCTGGCGAAAGATCACATGCATTTCGCGTTGAAAACATGTCTTTTGACTGTGTTTGCGTCCGGCGTATCACTACACAAGCGTCAAGATGGCAATTACGATACGTGAAGCTTGTCAACTTGCAATAAGTTATGTCCACGATAAGCAACAATGGTCTTTACTCTATCCTGCCCTGATAGAGCCGGGCTGATGCAATACATTTACTCGTGTCCCAAACTGGGAAATCTTTGTTTACCTGGATCTCGTCAAACATACATCTCCCTCAATATTTTTCTTTTTCCTTTTGGCTGTTGTCCGATATTGCATAGAAAGAGCGTATCTGTCGACGGTATTGTGAACTCTCTCTCTCTCTCTCTCTCTCTCTCTCTCTCTCTCTCTCTCTCACTGATTTGTGGCATTGCGGTTTGTGCTCACAAAAAAACTAGCGACGAACTCAGCGAATTTTTATAGCTATTGTCAGCGTTTAATGTCGGGTTTTCGAGAATTGCATCGCTTGTGTCCGTGATTTAGAAAGCTGGTAGTTAATCTGTGCCAGATGAGAAATTTCTCTGTAATGAAAAAAATAGCAGTAAACTATAGCCTGAAGTACGGGAATTTGCGTGTAATGTTCATGTATGAGATATGACAGAATCATAGTCATCTACGGAAATTATGGAGAAGCTAATCTGGCTTTTCAAGCTTGTATATTTCTTGTCTTACTTGGTTTCCTTGGTGTCAAACTGAGGTAGAGACCTTCACAGCCTCCCACGGTATCGCGCTGAGGCAGAGACCCTCACAGTATCACTTGGCACCTCCTGACGCAGAGACCCTCGCAGACGCCCTCGGTACCACGCTGAGGAGGAGGTCCTCACACACGAGGCCACTTCCAGATCACATTTTCTTCCATTACAAGGAGGATTCCCATTTGTTTTAGTTAATAATATTCAGTTTCAGCCGTACGATGTTAACACTGATGACTAATCCCAATTCAGTAGTTATAGACAGTAAAGTAACCCTAACTTTTTTTTTTAATTCTTAGATATTTTTTTTTCCTAAAAGTTGAAACTTCTCTCTCTCCCCTGTCCCTCAGCCGATTCCCTGCCCGTCAAGGGGCATCCTGCCTCACAGCCAACACCCTGCCCTCAGTAAACAACTTGCCCCTCAAGCAACACCTTGCCCTTCAGGCAACGCCATGAGAAGAGATATGAACTGCTAAATATCTCCAATACGTTGCTATCCTGCTTAGATATCGCCCTTCTCCAGCAAAAGATAAATGTTGATAATACCTGCCAATCCGTTTATAGTGAAAAATTATGAATAACAGTTGCAAGCGAACTCTGAATCATACACTTCCATGGGCCATATTATGAGGAATTACTGTCCTGATAGAGGGAAATCTTTATACTTGTAAAGTTAGACATGATGACCATCACGAAAGAGGTGAGTGACCGAACGAATATCAACACGACGTATCAGTTAAAAAAAACAAATGACGTGGATTATCATAACAGCAAGAGCAATCCAAGAGCTTAGCAGCCACTCCGGACTCCATATCGGGGATTCAGAACTCTTTATGTACGTGATTAAATGCATCTATCTCATTCAGGTCTGCAAATACACTGAAATCTGTTTATGAGCTGGTGGGATATACTGGACTCGTGGGAGCTGGGCTGATATAAACACATGTCCAGTTTATGTAATATGTACGCGGGCAATGTGTGCTTCGGGACAGAACTATTATGGCTTATTCTGTTTGCTCACTTATCTTTTTTTCCTTTGTCGTTAAATCATTTGTATTACTGAGGATAATTCGGAAACTAGATGAATCCAAAGATCCAAGAGAGAGAGAGAGAGAGAGAGAGAGGTGGGATGCGATGTCGGGCGCCTTAAATGTAGTTAAGGGTGATGTGTGATAGCCAGCAAATTAGCCCTGGTCCGGACCCTCATGTAATCACATTAATAAGTATTCAGTACACACACAACACTTCACAGTTCTCTATAATCCAATACATTCACCGGCGGAATATTAAAAATAATAATTTGATTAATTCTTCGTCGGTTGAAGTGTAGAAATATGATAGAAGTGAATTCAATGTAGTTATTAATGACTATCTTTCTGTTATATCTACCAACGTAGTTTCCTCTGCAGACGACGTGGGTCGCCTCTGATTTCGTTTCACCCCTGGGGACGACAACTTAAACCCTTGTGTACGACGACAAGAGAGTTTCGTGCTCAAGGGGTTAAGCCGTCGCGCTCAAGGGGTTAAGCCGTCGCGCTCAAGGGGTTGGTATTGTCACGGGTGAAAGTAGATGGAATACGTCACTGATGCTTGTCCTGGTGTGGCGTGCAGCCAGGTAACGTCTCCAGTTTAGTACCGAGAGGGAACAAAGTTCTTAATCTCCTGAGCCGACGAAATCACATGCCAAAGCAGGATCCCTGTGTCAAGTAGTTCTAGACGACAGTAGTTATTTGGGTTATTAGACAGCAACAGACCACTTGGTCCCTTCGAGGCAGTTTGTGCAAGTGGAAGAGACATAGAATCACGCATCAGCGTGGCAAGGGTAGAAATACGAATATATTGAAGAGAGAAAAACATTATAAACTTTTCATTCCGCTCAGGAGGCACAAACGTCAGTCGTGAATTTGGAGCAAAATATTAAATATTCATCAACTTTGTTCTTAAACGTATCTGTGGTACTAACGTACTTTCATCCACTTTAATTGGTAAATTATTCCATATGTTAACAATCCTGTTGAAGAAAAAGTATTTCTCCCCATTCAAGTTAAAAAGTTTGCCCACGAGTTTGAAATCAGACGAATCTGTCGCTATGTAAGCCGTTAGATCGAGGCGACCGAAGCCTATGATGATTATGAATGCCTGTATCAGATCACCCTTAACTTTCTCTTTTCTAAACTAAATCGATTCAAGTCATTTAATCGGCTCTCAAAGCATCTGTTTTTCAGTCCAGGAATCATCTCGATAGCTCTCCTCTGTACTCTCTCCCCCTCCTGTCTATGATTCTCCTCAAGTAGGTTCACCAAAACTGAAAACAATATTTAAGATGAGGACGAATGAGTGACTGTAACAAGTATCATGAGCACAGTTTAGATGTCAGTAGTTATGTGGGAAAATATCAGCAACAGCTTAGACTGGAGTAATAGTCCTTGGATATCATGGCCACAGTTACTACGTTAACATATGGTGATGGCCACATCATGTTCCCATGAGCCTCATGTAAATCTTGATAGGATTAAGTGGCATAGCCGGCAGCGACGCCGGAAGCAGACGTTTACCAAGCGAACCGAGCATCGGGCGACGTGAGGGACCGCTGAGATTTTCTGTTTCCTCATATCACACGAAGGTGCGATTCGTTCAGAAGTAATTTCTTATCTTGATCTTCATCTCCTCAGCCGACACGCTTGAGGCAGCGTTCTTTGTGATGATAGGAAGTGTAGTCAGAGTAATGTTATCTTTGTACAAACACACAAATCGTAATCACATACAATCATTCATATCTATTCACAGATATACTCACGTATATCCGTATTATCCCTCTCTTACTTTTCTCTCTTCAAATCCTGTCATATAGGCTTTCTTTCGCTCTGTCTGCCTGTCCTGGCATTCTCGTTCCCTGTCCCTCTCTGTATAACGGGGCCGATCCTTCTGCTTCTTCTTGCAAAACCATTAAATCCTCTTGTGTTAAAAAGAAACGTTACTCTTCTCTTAGAGTGTTTCAGGCTTCAGTGTTTTCCCACCAGGTACGTACCGCCTGGCTTCGGTGGATGATTGCAGAATTATCTTGATCCTTGAGCGCTGGTGCCAGTCACGATGACGGGTAGAGAGGAATCACAGGGCAAATGTGGGAAGAAGAGGCAAGGGAGAGAGAGAGAGAGAGAGAGAGATTATCAAGAACTGGACTTTTCTGTTTATACAAAATGACAGAAAATAACTTTGACGAGGTAGAGCAGTCAACCCTCATTACTGAAAGTTCAGAGACCGAGGTCAGCCGTAGCGGGCTGGTGTTGCAGGCTTCAACAGTAGAATTACAGAATTCTGATTACATGTAACTTACAAAGTGCCCAATAAATGATGAATTTCGCTGTAGGGAATTTTGCAGTCCTTTTGTGGTACAGACGCTGTATTAAGTGAAGGATAAATTAGTAATATTACATTGAAAGACAGTTCTAATGTCACTGTAAGATTACATGCCAAAGGAGGCCTCCTCCTCCTCATTCACGTTACTATATATATAGTTGCATCTGTCAGCAGCAAGACTGTATTGTAAAGATAGCGAGTTATTTTTAAGTGTAGAAATAACATGGACCTTAAGAAATGACGGGCCGTTTTTGAAAGAACCATTCGAATCTAAAGGTCACTTCACTATAAAGTTCAACCACTGTGGAAAAGCCAGTGGTTGATAGTGATCACTTTGGGTACAGAAGATCCAGCTATAAAGCTAATATTGTGTTACATGGATCTAAGAGGAAGTGGAACGTACGTTCAGACTTGTCGTCTGTGGTAACGATGGTACATATAGGGCAACTCGGGCTTTTGACTTTGGCGGGTCTTTCATATAGGATTTTGCCATTGGGAATATCATCTGATGTTACTACTGTAGAGAAGACAATACTAAGCAGATATAACTAAACTATATAACATGCAACACAAGACGTCTCTGATACAGAAATGTGACTGCTGCAAGGAGGTTACCATTGCGCAGAATTCGTTGCAATGCAGAACCCATAACTACAGCCAGATCATCAAAATAGAGGTCATGTCGTGTAGAGGTCTTCACCGGTATACAGAGGTCATTGGAGGTGGTCGTGAAGATGCATCAGATGCTCAAGATGTGCAGGTTTCAGAATGCAGTTCGATATGGTTGATCTGTTACGTGTTTCATGAGAATTGCGAGGTCGATCCTTATTCTATCTTGTGTGATACGACGTACGAGGCTGATGCACATTCTGATCTGTATGGTGAGACTAATGGAAAGGATCCTCATTCTTCTTACGTTGATAAGACCCTCGGGAGTGATCCCTGGTCTTGGCGTAACAGTACAATAAATCAAGTGGGTATGCCTGGCCCGCTCAAAGGGGAAGGATCGGCGCCGATGCGCCCTTGGTGAGAGATCTGTGAGCGGAGGAAGCTGTATGCAAATGCCGACCAGGTCAGTGGCTTGGAAGGGAGGAGAAGACTGATAAGACAAGCATAGTATGGGAGGTTGGCGCGAGGGGAGGGCACAGAGGAGCAAGAGGCAGAGAAGAGGAGGAAAGGATGAAAGGAGGATGGGGACTGGGTAGAAATGTGTGTGTGTGTAGGATTTCCAGGATTGGCGGTGGATAGAAATGCTTTAAGAATGTAGGATTAACGAATATCTTAAGAAATGAAGGAATCTGGAGGATATAAGAAAGTGGAAAACCTGAGGAGGTTACTCAAAAAGCTACTGCAGGATGAAAAGTTAAAGTCATTATGTTTGTGGAGAATAAATGAAGGAAAGAAAACATTGTAACGAACCTGCAGGGATGAGGTCGTTGTAATCAACCTGACATAAAGCAGCGGGACGTGGGGGAGGAACGCTGAGAGTGTCAGCTGGTACCAGTGCCCGAAGGGGTACTACTGAAGGTGAATGTTGCGGCAGGTGAGGTAGTCTGTAACGATGGTAAACAGCAATTCAGACGTTAGATGGAAACAGAAAAGTGGTAATAGATTTAACAGAAGATGGCTGGCGGTACATAGATGCCATGCATATGGATTGTGTTCTTGCTTTATCATTGACGTTCCAAAGCTTAGGAAAATTAACTGATTTCAAAGTTGCGGATAAAGAAAGACGTGATGAAAATCATATTGATGAGAGAGGTTGCACTAATGCCTCACACGCAGGGATGCAGGAGGGTCGAAAGGACTGCAGGAAATTACACGAGTCACCTTGATTGAGAGGAAACGAGGTAATGGATTATAAAATTCTATTACTCATTAATCCTTCCATTAGATCAAAAATTCTATTACTCTGTTAATGAAGTTATTGATAATGAAAGAAGTGTTTCGTGCCCCTATTGGCAAATATTTTGAGAGTCAAGTGAAGAACAGAATAACTTTTGGAAGTAAACTATCGAAAGAATGTCATAAAAATTTTCAATATGTGCAGATTACCGAATGAGAAAGGATTTCTTAAGCATATAGGTAACTTCGTTTGTAAGTTCTTATTTATCAGGTCATTAACTAACGTCATCAACTCTGTTCCCCTCTCCGTGGGGTGGACTAAGCACACACAGTCATGCACCTTCTGTGGGAACTAATTTCACAGGGCTAGGGTTCGCACCCCAACCCTGCAGGCTGGTGATCATCTGATTATAAATCTAAGAAGGAATTTGTCATTAAGCATTTGTAGATGGGAATACATGTGTAAGTTCATTTAGAATTCTTTTTTCTTTATTTACTCAGGGACAGATTGCTGAGCTGTCCTTATATCAACTTAATAAAACCAGACACTGAGATCCTTCCAAATGCAATTATGGAGAAGGCATGACCCTCGTGGATGACACTGCGCAGTATATCTCTAATCATACACCTGTTTACTGGCAGTGTAGCAGTGTCATACACCCGACACGGCAGTGCACACACCCATCCTTCACATGTTCTCCAGTAAGCACGACAAACCATTTCTCTTTACTGTAGTTCGTATCGCATTTCTTCCCGTGGCATACGACCCTCCTGTTGGCTCTCCTGACACCCCTATTTGGGACACCCTGTGGCTCTACCACCAATGGCTGTACCACCATCACTGGCATGCACTACTCTTGCATGAGCTCCCTTGCCTGCGTCATTCATGCTTACTGCTTCCATGTTTCTTTTCTTGCGCCCTGGACCCACTCACAGGCTGGGCTTACATCCAACTAGGGGCGTCGGGGGTGCGGGTGCACGACGTGAAGGTGCCCACGCCGGGGGTGGTTGGCCACCCCGCCCAGCTCGAGTGCTTGTGGGCGGCCGGTGCCAAGGGCTTCTACTCCGTCAGGTGGTACAAGAACGGCGAGCAGTTCTACAGCTTCGTGCCCAAGAACACCCCGCAGGTCAAGGTGGATCACCACCTGCAGGGGGTCACTGTGGAGGTGAGTGTAAGGTAGATGGGGATGAGATTGAATGTTGGAGAGGCAGATGAAAGGATTTGGAGTTGGTTTGTTTTAGTGATAGGTTACGTATGACAGAAAAATCACTAAAAAATATTGTGACTACTGGGCAGAGATTTACCCCTTGAGGACATTGCCATTACGACTGCAAATTCGTTTTTCTCAGATTATGACGTTGAATTTACAGTCTTTTGCTCCACACATGACAGGAGGAAAATCTAATTATAACGTGGAGGATCTGGAAAGTTAAATCTGCTCCTTTTTCTTAAATCTTGAAATATTTAGATTTATACCGGTCCTCTTTATATAAATCTCAAATTGCAATACTTTGTAACACTTTTCATGTATTTTCTGAAGTACACACACACACACACACACACACACACACACACAAATATGTATTTTTTTCCCATACACATTCGCCATTTCCTGTGTCAGAGAGGTAGCTTTCAGAACAGATGACCGAGCCTTAGAGGGGAAATTCCTCATATGACCCCCTTCTCTGTTCCTTCATTTTGATAATTTCTTACAGCTAACAAGCTTGGTTGTCTGTAAAACATAATCTAAAGCAAAGAGGCAAATATGGAATTGATCTATTAAACATAAATCTCTTGTTACACTCCTTTCTTCTTTTACTGTTACGCTCAATTGCCTGATAGGAGAGACGTTATACGTGTCAACCTGTCCAGATCAGGGACTGCAACCTTCACGCCTGGGTCAGTACAGAGGTGATGGATTCCTCTGAAGATGAGCGGCTCACGTCCCACCGTCGAACTTAACTCACGTCTCTGTGATCACTAGACAATCAACAAGTGAGACCTTGTTGATCAGGCAAGAAGGCCACAGTGCTTATAGCGATTTCAACACGCAACAAATAATCCTTTAATAATCAGTGCCTTACACTGAGTCAGTTGTTCTTTCTTTAAGAACGGAACATCTTACTCTGCATAGCTATACGATGAGGTCATCATAACATGCTGTAGTACGACACCTCAAAGGAAAAGTCACAATGAAATGTCAAAGATGAATGGTAGTACGAGTTAGAAATCCAACACATCATGGATGACTAGTCGTTCATCTGCAAGTAAAGCAAATATTGAGGTGGCCTTTGGTCAGATCTACAGCTTCTCTGTTCTATTAAGTACGTAACCTGCCAGGAATAGAATAGACTTGAGCCAGATTATCGAGTCAACAAAGGCAAGACTCACCCGGCCAGTTATCCGCTGCCTTGAGATTTTTGTCTAAAATGCAAAACAAACATCAATTGAACGTATCTTATCAAAGTATACACAGCTTGGTATCAACACCGTACAGATTAATAAAGATTCTGTGTTGTTGTAATACTAAATATAGTTTTAGCAGATTTTCTTTTGACAACATTCATTCTGTAAATGAAGAAACCCGATATGTAACCTCGAAGATTCAGATCTCATGGAGCCAACGGGTTTGGCCTCATTCCCTGCTTCAAGACGCGTCAGAATAATCAGTTCCTTTTAATGCTATCTTTAGATACACTTTTAACTAAAACTGGCGCGCAGCATCATATTCCTGGACATTTTCTTACAAGAGGTTCAACTCCCGGGGAAGGGGGGTGGGGGGTTAAAAAGATGTTGATTATGTTGTAGTTAGCTGTAGTTGCTGAAAATGATGTCTGTGAATTGGATAGTGCAGAGTACAAGTGTCATAAGTCCTCCTCCTTGTACAAGGTTTATGTCTTGCAATACAATCATGACAAATGTTTGGAGAAACACATCTCCAACATCCCAACAAAAGGATTCCAATAATTTATGCCAAAGTTTTTGCCACCAGGTGAACACCTGACGTTAGGTTTAGCAGTTGCCAGGTGTGCACCTAACAATAGGTCAGGCACGCCACTTTTCATCCATCACCAACATCCTCCTCTCTCCACGGAACAGTTGTCACACTCGGACGAGCACGTGGTGACCTTGCGGGAGCTGAGGATGGACTCTGAGGGCGTGTACAGGTGTGAGGTGATGAGCGAGGCACCCACCTTCCAGACCTCCTTCGCCTCCAAGAATCTCACCATCGTCGGTGAGTTGCCCGAGCGACTGTCTTGTTTTGGTCTTCGGGGAACCTGAGCAACATCGTGACTGAAGAAGTTCTTCTTCATGAAAAAAAGAAAAGAGAATGTTGAGACATTTCACTGTTTCGTCTAGTGGCAGGAGAGATAACCTTTTTTTCCCACTAACCTTCTGAGCAGTTGGTGTATCAGGTTAGTCACTGTAGGAGGGAAAAGATATGCAAAAGTATCACAGTTTTCACGTTCATGTTTTCTCTCAGGATTTCAGTTGGTTTTCCATGTCTCAGGAGGTATATTAACTATAATTAGTTAGTTTCTTTTTCTTTTTCCCAACAATTGTCAACAAGATGGTAAGTGAAGGGTGATAGTGAACGATAATGAACATGAAGGTGAGTGATAATGAACATGGTGAGTGATGTGCGTATCAGATTCGTGATTTTGTCATTTTGGCATATATTAGCCAATGTTCATAAAATCTGGCACAAAATATCTTTCCACACTTCACGCTCTAGTAAACACAAATCTGGTACGAACACGTACTTATCCTTCTTTAGAGATTAAAGGTTACCAAAGAATAATGTTTTTTTTGCCATTAATCTATTTCACTTCAACTACCATTCTTAATACTCAACAAAAGATGCAGATCAAGAACCTCCATAAGAAAATAGGACTTAGAGGGAGACGCGATGCATTTGCTTGTCAGTGCTGGCCTTCCCTTCCTCGTAGAGTTTAACCATTTCAGCCTGTAATCGGATGTAACTTGTGACCTCATCCTGGACCTATCTTACAGGTGTGACCTATGATTGTGATTGTGTTATTGTCGTAAAGATATCAACAGAAAACTTTTCTATTCTTTTCTATATATTTACATATTGATATCCTTTTATTGCGCTTATGGTATCTATTCAAATAATATTCTACACTGAGGGAAATAGCATTATGATGTGCATTGCGGTTTTCGTCACCCTTGGCCATCTCCAGCGGACCTCTTGTGTCTGTGCATGTGTGAGCTGTGCGGCTGAGGGTACAGTGTGAGTCTTCCGTCACCTCGGTTGATGTGCACACCTGGGGTGGCACCTCGCTGTTGTTGTGTATCGAAGGACCGCATTAAACTGAGGGATTTAAATCTTCGATACACGTACAACATAGAACAGACACACACACACACACACACAAATATTAGTGTACACACAATAGCTCACATACAAATACATATAGACGCATGCACATACAGATAGGGAAAGACATACACACACACGTATTAAAAAACAATCAACATTGTTCTAGTGTCATACTTGATGAAAAGATAATGGTTTTAGATCTAAAGCTGCATGACAGGGCTTCAGCCGCAGCTGCACATATAACTGTATTCCAAAATTTTCAGGAATAACAATTAGTTTACATGAATAAAAATTATGATGTTACTCCAGTAGCTTTAGCATCGTGCGCTGCCCACACGATGTTGCCTGACAGGTGTTAGTGTAAACAGATGAAAGTCATCGTTCCCAAAGAGCATTTATGATGACAGTGAATAATGTATACATTGTATGAAAGTAAGAGATCATTTTGTTCATCATAATTAATGAAACTTTTCGTACAAAACGTGTTGATGAGTTGATGGTTGATGTCAGATGTGGATGGTAAACATACAGATACTCCAGACACGCAAGTATAATGCTGACACGTATATCCAGACACTCCCACGTATGTACACACACACACACACACACAAACACTCAAAGACATCTTCCAGTCGTGCATTCTGTGTACACTAACGGTCAGCAGTGTCTGGAGGGGTCCTCTGAGCTTTGAGTAGTATCTCTACTCAAAATGAGGTAAGAGGTTCAGGATTATGTACATAGCTTTGAATGATACAACATTCTAAGTATTGCGTGTAAACATTTTGACATGGCACCTTCTCTCTGGTTGCTATGGAGCTTCACCCTGACGTAGGTTGAAGATTAAACACACCGAAAATCATGTATGAATTCTATGAAATTCGTAATAGAATAATATATAATCATATCACATTCATCAGACTATATTTTACGTCTTTATACATCAGACCTCATTTAGCACTTCAGGGAGCTTATTCCATCAAAGTCCAGTAATCTCACAGCTGTATTGCTCTTCAGAAATCCAGAATTTTGCGTTGTATTCAGAGGTTTAACCCCGGAAACCCTAACATTTGTTGTGTAATAAGCAGTGTCCAGCGTCCTGAAACGCAGATTTATCCGTGTTCCTCAAGACTCTTTAACCCCAGAGATGTCATATCCCGCATATCACAAAACGTTTGCCACTCCAGAGCGACACGTTTCTCGAGTTCTATAAGACACATGAAGCAAAAGTCGACATTTCAGGACATTTACTCTAACGATATGTTTCCCTGGCGAATCTCCGGACGTTTGACTTCCTAAACGGCAGTTTTTCATGAATTAGTTTGTGTTTGAAGCTCCATTTGTTTGTGTTGCAGTGATGCCGGAGGCGCCAGTGTTGCAGGGTCTGCAGAGGAATTACCGAGTTGGTGACACGCTGAACGTGACCTGCAGCGCCAAGGACTCCCGCCCGCCCGCAACCATCTCCTTCCGGGTGGACGGCAAGCTGGTCCACGTGAGTACCGCCTCCCACATGCCTCACTCCCACTCCAGCCTGACGGGTCACATTCTACCTGGCTGTTTATAGTCTCTTAATCTGGTTGTTCATCTGCTCTCCACCATCAGTTATCGCTTGAAGTAAGACGAAGTAACTGTTCATGATATTTTGGCAAAAAAACGATAAATTCTTCTTTAATATGGATCCTCTCTGATCAGTACACGATTTGTATTTGTATACATATTACACTTGCATTTTGACTTCTTACAAGATAAGGATACAGGAAGCGGGGAAGGTCAATGGCTCTCCTCTGCTGCTAGAATGGTAGAATCAATTTCACTGAGAGAGGAAGTCAAGTGCCTTTGTTAAACCTACGATGACGAGGAGGAAACCTGACCTCCGACTCCCTACAACTGGGGTCAGCAAGATATCCTATGCGGGGACAGGTCATATACGTGAATTCTTCTTTGATCCCGTCCTGGAACATGTATAAAACACGTCCCTTGACCTCCTGCAGCCTGGCTCGGGGCGGGTGCAGGAACTGGCGACGACGGAGGGATCATACCAGGGAGTGTACGACACCATGAGCCGTCTGGTGCTGCCACTGTCGGAGCGCCACGTGCCCTCCGTCAGGCTGGTGTGCAAGGCGCAGGTCCGGACGCTGCCTACCGAGATCGCCGCCACCCTGAGCGTGGACCAGCCCAGGACTCCCATACTCTCCTTCTTCAACCAAGGTGAGCTGAAGTGACCCTCTGGTGGGGGCAAGTAATTACCCGTCTCACGGTGTCTCGTTAATGATGTCTGAAAACCTGATACAAGACAAGTCTCTTACGTAAAGCAGAGTACTGGCAAGAGGCCAGACTTTTAATTTCCATTTCTTATCCTTTTACATCGTATATAATATACTGAACCTTTGATAGCTAAAGCTTTGGCTACGGTCTGGGGTACTTCTCATAGTGTATAGCTTTCCTTATCTCCCGTATTAATCTGTACAATCCACGCTAAGTTTGGTTTCTTTCTATCTGTTTTAAGTCCACCTTTTTTACTGCCCGTGATCTCTAGTTCCGCTCTAAAGAGACAAATTTTCTCCCAAAGAATTTCATGGTCCATAGTAAGTTAGATACGGTAAGTCAGTCTAGGGTCGGGAGAATATTTCGAGGCCATAGGTGAGTAGAAACTCCGAGGCCGAGGTCAGGTCATTCCAGAGCCCAGGTCTGGTCACAGTACTACCCCGTGTTATGACCCTACCGTTTAGGTGCCAGGAGGGAAGGCTCTCCGGTACACTCCTGCGGCCTGAGTCTCTTCTCCAGCACAGGCAATAAGGGTTTTGAGGCTGCTACATTATTCAACCATGAACAGTGAGATGAATCACATCCGGGAAGTGTTAGACAAGAGAACGCAGCGCGGAAAAACGGTTTGATAGACAGGATAATACTGGTAGATATAAAAGATCTATGGAAAAATGTACTAGACTACAGAAAATATTTTTAGAATATTATATCTTTTGCAAGTTTATTCTCTTGGTTACGATACTCCTCTTCACATACAGAATCTAATGCCTTCCTAACAATTATGTTTCTGAGGATTAAGTATACATTTCCTTATGACCTGGTAAGTATACATTGGAATTTGATCTCGTTAAACTAATACTGAACATTTCTGAATTTTAGAACAAATCTTAAAATGTTATTTTTATTATCAATTATGATTACGAGTCTTGTTTTTCATTTTCGGTTTGGCCAAATTCACACAGGGGCTTATCTTTTTCCTTTGGTGACCAGATAATAGATATGGAAATAATTTTGTTTCAAACACTCGCATCAGAGAGTTCCACGCCGACTGTTACCCAGAGTCACTATTAACACTTCCCCTGTTGTGTTGTTGCAGGTGGTAACGTCACGCCCGTCTGCCTGGTAGCCCTCCTCATGCTGGCCGGCTTCACAGTCATGCTCACCAACTACAGCTGATCGCCACACCTGCCTCGCAACATGAGGTCCCCTGGCCTGTGCCGCTGGCGTCAGTTCCCCTAGCCTGTACCTCTGGTGTCAGGGCCCTCAAGTACAAGCCGCTGATGAGAGGGGGCCCTCATATCTCTCGCTGAAACACCTCTCACTCAACCATCAGTGTGAGAGCTGCTTGTTCCTAAGGCACCGTTGCTGGCCTACCACACCCATGGCTACGGGGACCTCGGCTCTGCTAAGTTTGGAAAGTCTCCCGATTTTTTATTTTTAAGCCCCTGTGAACATTAGTGTCACCATCAAGAACGGCTCTGTGAACTTTCCCGCCGTGCCGGGGGCCACCAGGGGGATACGAACGTGTCATCATTGTTGCCTGTGTCACCACAACTTCTTCAGGGACACTCTCTGGGCCCCCGAACTCACCCTCTCAGGGTCCCCTAAAGGCATCACCTCACCCTGTGGCGTCCCCTAAATCCTGCACCTACCGTCGTCTCAGGACCTTAGATAAGGTGGGGTCAAAGCGTCTAGCCCAAGTTTGTGGGATAATATGCATAACGCGTCTTTGGCAAGAAGAGGATCACAGTGGCCAAGTTGGAGAAAAGTCTCTGAGAAATTTATTGGCTTAACAAGAGGATGAACTATCGAGGATCCCAAAAGTCCAAACTTTTGAAAGTATTTGGTAAAAGTTCAGATTCCTGGGCCCCGAGAGAAAGATAAAAAAAGAAGGAAAAAGAATTAGAGAGAGAAGAGAGAAATAAATGGAGATAGATATATGTAGAGAGAGAGAGAGAAACATTCTTAGTGATATATTCATCACATATAACTCAGCCAAACAATCTGATAGAGACGTCGGGGGTAAGTATAGTTCAGAGTGACCACTAGACCTATACTTTTGGAGGATACAGAAGAGGGACCTTTCGAATGGGTATGAGAAACACCTTCTGTCCTGAGTGCTGGACTGAGAGAAGTATCTTGTAGCAATTGACGTCTCTCGTGAGTCCCTCTGGCAGGTGAAGTGAAGCAGATGAGACACACATCACACGTGAGTGAATAAAGGACGTTAAAATATGTAAATAGAATATATCTCATTTTTGAAGCGAATCACTTTAAGTAGATGATAGATAGGTAAGGAAAGCGTATTGACTCATAAGGTGAATAGCAAAATGACCTAGAGTGAGTCAGACTCACCCATATAGGGGTTGAATCTTAGCCACACGACATACTGAACGGACCATCATTCCTGTGGACAGTGGGCACCCACCGCTCATCCCAAAAACAAGTGGAAGGATAACAGAAAAGTGCGATTTACCTCATAATATTGCTGAGATTGTAACTCTAGTGATCCAAGGTTGATCATACTGTGGCATACGCGTGGAATACGTTGTGTTGGTTGACTCTCTTTGTCCTCATTTTTACAATATTTTCATAAGACTTAAACATTTCCTTTGATAAGAAAGTGATTATAATGACTTCAGCACTGATATGAAGTGTCTAACAACTGCTAGATGACATAAAAACAGCGTCTACGGTGTGCTAGATAGAAAACCACCTGTTGTTGTAAAGCTTTCGTTTCATAGCAAGGATTTTTGTCAACAAGAGGTTTGTTCGAAAAGTCTAGAGTGTTGAAAGGACAAATATATAATTGATGTGATATGAATATATATCTTCATTTGTATGATGTTTAGTACAGCTAAGAAAGCATATTGTCTTCTTATTGCTAAGAAATGTATATGAATGTATATAAGGATAAAGATATATA
>JAYMFT010364804.1:0-22400 GCA_038088735.1 Panulirus argus
ATGGCTGGGCTTATCTACAGCTTATACCCAGGGCTGGGCTTGTCAACTGTCGACACTCAATGCTGGGCTTGTCTACTGCCAACATCCAGGGCTGGGCTTGTCAATTGCCGATACACATGGCTGGGCTTATCTACAGCTTATACCCAGGGCTGGGCTTGTCAACTGTCGACACTCAATGCTGGGCTTGTCTACTACCAACACCCAGGGCTGGGCTTGTCTACTTCCAACACCCAGGGCTGGGCCTGTCAACTGCTTATACCCAGGGCTGGGCTTGTCTACTGCCAACACCAAGGGCTGGGCTTGTCTACTTCCATCACCCAGGGCTGGGCTTGTCAACTGTCGACACTCAAGGCTGGACTTGTCTACTGCCAACACCCAGGGCTGGACTTGTCTACTGCAAACACCCAGGGTTGGGCTTGTCTACTAGCTGTCTTGTCTACTGCCAACACCCAAGGCTGGGTTTGTCAACTACAAACACCCAGGGCTAGGCTTGTCTACTGCCAACACCCAGGGCTGGGCTTGTCAATTGCTGACATATGGCTGGGCTTGTCTACTGCTTATACCCAGGGCTGGGCTTGTCTACTGCCAACACCCAGGGATGGGTTCGTCTACTTCCAACATCCAGGGCTGGGCTTGTCTTCTGCTTATACCCAGGGCTAGGCTTGTCAACTGTCGACACTCAAGGCTGGGCTTGTCTACTGCAAACACCCAGGGCTGGGCTTGTCTACTGCCAACACCCAGGGCTGAGCTAGTCTACTGCCAACACCTAGGGCTGGGCTTGTCTACTACAAACACCCAGGGTTAGGCTTGTCTACTACCTGTCTTGTCTACTGCCAACACCCAAGGCTAGGCTTGTCTACTACCAACACCCAGGGCTAGGCTTGTCTACTGCCAACACCTGAGGCTGGGTTTGTCCACTGCCAACACCAAGGGCTGGGCTTGTCTACTACCATCACACAGGGCTTAGCTTGTCAACTGCCAACACCCAGGGCTGGTCTTGTCAACTGCCAACACCCAGGGCTGGGCTTGTCTACTGCAAACACCCAGGACTGGGCTTGTCTACTGCCAACACCAAAAGCTAGGCTTGTCTACTGTCGACGCCCAAGGCTGGGCTTGTCTACTGCAAACACCAAGGGCTGGGCTTGTCTACTGCCAACACCCAGGGCTGGGCTTGACTACCGTAAACACCCAGGGCTGGGCTTGTCTACTGCCAACACCCAAGGCTGGGTTTGTCAACTACCAACACCCAGGGATGGCCTTGTCTACTACCAACGCACAGGGCTTGGCTCGTCAACTGCCAACACCCAGGGCTGGGCTTCTACTGCTAACACCCAAGCTGGGCTTGTCTACTGCCAATACCAAGGGCTGGGCTTGTCTACTACCAACACCAAGGGCTGGGCTTGTCTACTGCCAACACCAAGGGCTGGGCTTGTCTACAGCCAACACCAAGGGCTGGGCTTGTCCACTGTCGACACCCAGGGCTAGGCTTGTCTACTGCTAACACCCAAGGCTGGGTTAGTCTGCTGCCAACGCCCAAGGCTGGGTTTGTCTACTGCTAACACCCTGGGCTGGGCTTGTCTACTGCAAACACCCAGGGCTAGGCTTGTCTACTGCAAACACCCAGGGCTGGGCTTGTCTACTACCAACAACCAGGGCTGGGCTTGTCTATTACCAACACACAGGGCTGGGCTTGTCAACTGCAAACACCCAGGGCTGGGCTTGTCTACTGCTAACACCTAAGGCTGGGCTTGTCTACTGCAAACACCCACGGCTGGGCTTGTCTACTACCAACACCCAAGGCTGGGCTTGTATACTACCAACACCCAAGGCTGGGCTTGTCTACTACCAACACCCAAGGCTGGGCTTGTCTACTGCCAACACCCAGGGCTGGGCTTGTCTACTGCAAACACCCAGGGCTGGGCTTGTCTACTGCCAACACCCAGGACTAGACTTGTCTACTGCCAATACCCATGGGCTAGCTGTTATCCTTGTTCTTATACTTACACTTATAGCGAACACAAACTACACACACTTCACTGTCCTGGAAATGTATTATTCAGACGTAACTTCAAAGCTTTCGTACGGATGACTTCAAGGCATGGGTATTAAATGCAACATCTTCATTACCTTTCCCCGCTACAATATTAACACATTCCTGTGAAACTGTTACATAATAATTTGCAAAAGGACAATTCATACATGGTACATAATTCTAAATCATGTCGTCCTTATGCTGTGTACTTATTGAATACCGTTTTTTTTCCTTGACAATACTTTTTTTTCTTGACACACCATACTTTACGATCCTTTTTCACGTACTTTATATTACTGTCAGAACACTTGGCTACTCTTCAAGACACAAAAGGTTCCTTCACATTACACCTAGTACACTGCGTACACCCAAGTACCAAGTATCCCACTACACTCACAACACCTACACCTAACTTCACCCTAACCACCAGCAACACACACGACACCCTAGGGACCCTCCTCCCCCATCACCGGTACACACTGATGTCACAAAACATGAGGTAATTACAGTGATAACTCCAGTCCCCCGCTGCCCACAACGGCCAACTTCACCCCTCCGTGTACGGACAGACACACATATACGTACCATACACCAGTCTCGCGCAAACTGCCTTTTCCCGTCTATATGCCATCTCCACAATCACAATACACGATATTAAGAACAAAACACTTTAAAACTGTTCAACAGTTGGTCTCTTCAGCGAAATTGCCACCGAGAACCCTATTTCTCCACGTGGAAAAGGTCGGGAGTAGAATTAGTCAATAAGGAGCCAGTTCCTTGGGTGGGTTGGGGGGGGGGGGGTTATACATGGGCCACGGTGCGGGGTGGGGGGAAGAAAGGGAGAGGATGGGAGAGTGGGAGAGTATGTGAGAGAGAGAGAGGGAGGGAGGGGGAGGAAGGGTTGCAGGAGCGCCGGCGGTGGCAGTGGTCACTTAGGACTAAACTGGCCACATGGCCCAGGGTCATTGACAGGCAGGTGGCGGCAAGCACCAAGATGCTGACCCACCCTCTGGTATACACATGCCTTCTCTTCATAGCTCCTGGCTCCTCACACCTGCTCTCTGGCCAACCCTCCCCCCGCCCCCTACACCTCTCCATGTAGTCTGCGGCCGTAACACGTCCCACCACACTAACAGGGACGGGCCGTTGTCGCTGTTACGGTTCATGGGTCTCTGGAGGGGCGGGGATCGGCGTCGTGTCACGGACGCCCCGTCACCACCACATCAACCACAACATGATGACAGAAAAGTCTGCCACAGCAGAGTCGCTCAATTACGCTTGCTAACTATCACACACAAGCCACACCAATGGTGTGTGTTGTGTGTACATACAGAGCAGTACAAAGAATTAGAGTTGCACAAGAGTGACACATAAATGAATTACGTAAATTTATCCCGAGTCAAGAGGGGAAAAAATTATACATGCGAGAAGTACGCTGACAGAGTCGACTACCCCGGGAGACTGCACCACCTTCGGGCGTCGCTACCTTCATGCCTTCACCGCACTCGTGTATTCCCATTCCCCATACAGCAATTTCCTTTCTAAAATCATAGTTCGTTAGTGACATCTGCGCAATGTCAGTTTTTGGGCTCAAAATAAAAAAAAAAAAAGTAAAGCCGGTCGTCCTTTTGGTTATAGTCTGGTTAAAACACAGTTTATGATTGTTCTTTCCAGAAACATAACAAGACTACAACTGCGAATATGGTAGTCCATCAGTCTCACCGATCACAGGGGTTTTCACTCAAGGTTGTCACTGAGGGCGAGGAGTCGGGTGTCAGCGGAGGAAGACGTACCCTCACTCCACCACAGCTCTAGCCACACTATTGCTGCGGCCATCACCTTACTTCGCCTTTAGGTCGCGCTGCCTGCAGTTGCCACGTGCCAATTTCCCCAGTCGGCAAACCTGCTTTGAGATCTCATGTCATCTCCTTTGAACAACAGTCCCTCTAAGTGTAACACCCAGACCTCAAATATTTGATACCGGCGCAATCAAAGAGCAAATCGGATTAATTTCGGCAAAGCAGTTATCTTGCAACCTACGAGGTCATTCCCTCAATGGCGACGCGCCAAGACAAACTGGTAACCCATCCGAAAGAAGTGCCACCTGTCACCACCAAGGACCATTCACAATTTGAAAAACCCGGAGACACAGAGAACAATACCCGACGTCTCAACTCTACCTATGGCATATATATACATTACATAATACAACGTCCCCGGGAACGGGAATGGTAGAAACGTGGCGGGTGTACTGAGCTGGTGCAGAGAGCTGCTGAACATCGATCTACCGGACAATGCTCACAAGCCAGAGGTAAGATGATCTCACTCTTAACCTCTACTTCACTACTGGTAAAACTAATTAGTCAAAATTAATACAAGCATCTACGTCACCGATCGCAGATGTCTGTCGTAGTTTTAGCTTCCACAGTTACTAATTGTGACGAAGCGTTAAAGATTCAAAGCTGGCACTGTGTGATAAATGCAAGAAAACGTTAAATTCGTCTGAGAAACTTCTTTGATTTCAAATATAACATAAGAGAAATTCACCCTACAAGTATATCTTCGGCGGATGTTTTTCAGAATGCGATAAAGGTAGTTTACGAAAAGGGGAGGAAAAACTCCTGATCAAGTCTTACGGTGAGCAGTGCATATGACATCATCGGTGACGGTAATAGTCAGCTATGACGTCAGTTTCCCTACACGGCATTTAAATGAGTTCCATGGATACACTAATGAAAAATCGAACTGGCTGATCATTTTCAATGAAGCGTTACAGAGATGATTTTTCTGTTCTCTACTCTTAGTTCTAAGGCTTCACACAACAGCCATTCATAAAGTTATACCATTTTTCACCACGGTAAAGAAAATCAAGTGAGGTGTGACCGATGAAAAATGAAGAAGAAAATGAAGATGTGGACTGTACGGTGAGGTGATGAGAGGATAGAAGTGAAGGAAACGAAAGAAAAGGAGTTAGAAGCAAAGAATGAATGTGAGAACCACTAGGCAAGCGCCTTGTGATCAAGCTGTGAGATATGCATGAACGTATGGAGCCAATGAAAGGAGAGGAAGCAAGACCCAAACTTCGGTAATATCGTGGATCATGATGGATGAAGTTTAGACAAACGATGGGGATCTGGAGGCGAGACAAGAGCTACAGGGCTAAAAGTAAAAAATAAGTACAAGAAATAATCGAGTGAATAAACCTGTAAATCATGAGCAATGAGAAGCAATGTTATGGTAAGAGTAAAAAGAGAAAATAGCTGTGAAAATCGAGAAACAATGAAATAAACAAGAATAAAAACGCATTTTGAAAGGACAAAATAAAGAAAATTAAAAGGAGAAGGGCTGAAAATCATGAAAAATATCATATTTAGCAAAAAATAAAAATTAAAGTTGTATGAGCAAGAAAAACGGCACTCAAGGATTAAAAGCTCCGAGACAATGCGGTTGTTTGTGACATTAAAATGATACTGTCGTACACTGATTTAGCCAGGCAAGCGGACATATTCAAACTTTACAAAACCTGATTAAAAACTACAGAACAAACGAAAAATCTAAATATACTGTGCCTTTATGTAAAAAAAAAAAAAAAATGGTAGTTTTCAGAGTGATCATATCTGTGAAAAGATGAATAATCGACACTAAAATCACAATAAAATGTCAATAAATGAGTACAAATGGTAAATCGAAAGGAATGAAAATGTAAACCTGTTATGTATTGTAATTACAAATGTTGTGGTTACAGGTTTCTCTATACATCTCTAAATTTTTTCTACACAAACAACTCTGTAGGAAATGTCCAAGCTATATTCTACAAAGGAAGCACATGCTATCGCATCCTAACATTTTCTTCAAAAGAACATGTGTAGTACTTGTAGTGGGCAAATGTCATAACCATTGCAAGTTTTATGAGGAAATATATTACAACATATGCATGAGAAGAACAATTATTGTATCAGTTACAAATACTCTAATTCCATAATATCTTACCTGTTCCTCAATCTGTCCAATAAAGGGCAGTCAAAAAAAAAGTATCTAATGTGACTGGCATACTGCATACCCCTATTAATTGTTTTTTAAATACATCACAGCTAAAATAAGCCTATGAACAAAACAAAACTAAATAGGGAGAAGAGCTTAGAACCTTAACAAATGTTCCCATAAAATATTGCACAGATGGAGATTATTGAGGCTCATCAATTGTAATTCTAGTGGAGCAATGCAAAATTTGTATGATTTGGCTTTACAACATATGAGAAGGGAACAAAACCTGTGACAGTCTTCTCTGTTTTGTGCTAAAAAGGCAATGGTGGTATTTGGAATATCTGCCAGTCCTCTTTACAACTAGCATTAGGCTCTAAAAAAAACATGTAAATTGCTCAAATCAAATACATACACCAAAAGTTGTGTTATGACAGGTACATTACCTAAATAAGACATGAAATCTGATCTTTAAAATGTCTTTCATACTTTTCACATGACGGAATGCCTAAAAAAAATTATCTACTAGGAACAGCAGTTTTAACTATATGGTACAATTCTACGGAACAGTAGTCTCAATCAAATGGTACAATTCTAAAGAGGCAAATTAATAAAAAATATTGTACTATACTCTTTGACAGTTATCACATTAAAAGCAAAACTAAGCCACACATAAGAGTTTCTCATCTAGTAATGAACTATTTTCAGATAAATGAAAATTTCTTCATTAATCCACTCAGGTTCTCTTCCATTTCATACTGACACCGTTTTGTACCAGTTTATCACATATTTTTATTTGTTCATACAAGCAAGACCTAATACCATTCTCACATTTCATGAAGTACAGTATATGGCATTGTAATATATAGCTTTAACTTACCTTGAACTGGGATGACATCTGGTGCAGGATGGATCGTGGTGATGATGGAGGCTTTCTCTGGTTCTGGGGATTCCGTGGGTGAGGCAGCTAAGTGCTCTTCCTGCCCCTCACTCTCACCAGGAGGCCTCCCTCCTACCCCCGAGGACACGTCCGATCCCTCACCGTCGCCCGCTAAAAAATGCTGCTGCAGCTGCGGGCGTGGCGAAGGTGGGGCGGGGGCGAGGTGCAGCGTTGGGCTCTGCTGGCACTGACGCTGGTCCTCGCACTCCATCTCGGGTGAAGGTGGGAGGCCGTCGGCTAAAAAAGGCTGGTTTTGCATATTACTGGGTAGCTGTTGTGGCAGTGGCTGCTGAAGACGTCCTAAATGACCTGGCTTCTTGAATCTTTCTTCTGCTTCATCCCACTCATAACCTTCTAAACAAGTAAGGCCTCTTCGTGTTCTTTCAAGTGTTTCAGAATGTGCACCACCAACATTCTTATGCTGGTTGGAACCAACACGTCCCTCCCGATAGTCCACAGTGTATTCATCCAAGTGGAGCTGTTGCAGTCGCTGTTGGTTAGTTTCCTCTGTAACTTGAGATGGATTGTTTGGTACACTCAATCTGGCAGGTGGTCGGCCCTCGGTGTTACTACCATCACCTGGCCGTCTTGGCCTACCTTCATCCAGGGTTTCTAAGGAGCGTGTGTGTCTCACTGAGGCACGGCGAAGCTGTTCCCTCCACTGACTGTCATCTTCCCAATCTTGCTCTTCATGCAAAGTGTTATGACTAGTGGGACTGCGCAGCTCATGGGGGCCTCTTGGGTCATGATAAGAGATGCGACTGGCAGAGCTTTCCCTACTTACTAAACTGTCACGATTACCCACTTGATAAGATGGCACTGGAGATGTTGGTAAAGGTGAAGTTGCATAAGGTGAGGTGGTCCTTTGAGGAATACTTCCACTGCTGTGGAGGCTACTAACAGAAGTTCGTTGACTAGTCAACTGAGAGAAAGCACCACGATGAGGAGTAAGCGTAGGAGGTGGAGAAGATGGACTGGAATTCATACAACTGCCCTGACTTGGTCTCATACCTGGTGGAACTGAGGAGGCCATATGTGAAACTAAAGGTTTCAAGTTAGATCCTTGAGGTGAATTGCTGGTACATATCTGCTTTGTCTCAATAGATGTTGGCACATTACTGGCTCCTCCAACAAATGACCGAGGTGGGTCATCTAACAATCCCTCCAAAGACCGAGTTCTACGATGGCCCACAGGAGGACCTGGAATGGGACTGTCTGTTTTGATTGACAGGCCATGGGGGAAAACATTTTTAGCATCTAATTCTGGGTCTGGAGTATAAGCACGTCGTTTCATTTTCCTAAGAGTGTCAGAGTCATAAACATTGCGTTCATCTGGGGAAGGAACTGTTTTACCCTCTAAAAACTCAACTGAAGTTCTTAGGTCATGTGCCAATCTATCACGTCTCTGTTCAAAGTCTGAAGCACTAGTAATCTGATTTACTTTTCTTCCAATGTCCTGCCTCTTATTTGCCTCAAGATCACGTTGATTGTTGAGTTGGTATGATCGAGAGCGCGGAGTGCCTACCATACCATCAGCTAATGTTGCCCCATCACGAATTACATCAGAATAGTAATAAGGGGCTGAGCGTGGACTGGTCTCACTCCCTACAGATGCATTAGAAGTTGCTCGTAAGTGGATAGGGGCTACACCACCACTGCCTGACAAAACACTTGCAGCTGGGCTTACCACACTTCGAGATGAAGCTTCTGATGACGTTCGCTGATGACTTACATTAAGCTGGGCTACAGGGCTGTGAACCCCACGAAGTGCATCAATCATGGGGGATCCAGTTGGCTCGACACTACTTGACATCATCTGGGGAGAATTTCTCCTCAGCAAGGATGTCCTGGGTGCAGGAACATTCTGGTAAGCAGAGAGCTCATTGTGTTCGGCATAGGGATCAGGTGACTTAGGCCGTGACCCAGTGGAATTTGATCTTTCTCTCTCTGGCTGCATGAACATCTTTGCATTTGGAGGGATATTGCAATATTCTCTGCCAACTGGTGGATTTTGATGACAGCTGATTGATGGTCGGGCATTGTGCTGAAAGCCTTCATTTACATAAGGATTTTCAATCTTCTTTGAAGAAAAAGTGTCTAAATTGCTTTGGAAGGAAGAATTATGATCCACTGCTGATTTCGGTCTAGCAGAGGGTTCATGCTTGTCTCCTGGAAGAAGTATTTCTTCAGCACATTGAGGGAAAGGTTTCCGTCTGTCTCTCTGGAACTTTTTCTCTGTCCCAGGCATTGTACAGTCCTCTGGATATGCAGCTGATGCTGGATATCTGTCTTCAGACCTCAATATAAAACTATCATCATCATGGAGACTCTCCAGTGTTTCCTCAAATACAGGTCTTCTCTTCAGCTTATCTGAATGGAGGCTGGCTGAAGAGTCAGACTTCTCATATATTCGTTTGTCTTTTCCTATAGAAGACCGTGAGGAATTCAAATCTTCTCGAAGATTGCTCTGACTAACCCTCAATGATCTTGAAGCACTCAGAGCATTCTGCAAGTGTGGTGGTGGGTCTGGAGTCTCCAGATTTTCAAAATCAAAGTTTTTAGCTTTTGGGCCTCCAGTATCTAGTTCATCCATTGGTGGTGGACTCATGGGTATTGGAGGAGGTGGAACAAGGTCAGAATCAGATGAGTCCTGAGCATCTGGGTCACTGGATGGCTCTGCCCCACTCAGGTAATAGGATGCTGGCCTAAAAGTATCTGATAAGCTGAAACGCGGGTTACGGGGAGGGTCTAGGCTGTCCAAGTCCTTTGATGCCTCGTCATCTGCATCAGAAGAAGCATTGGACTGAGATTTCAGATCTAACTTGCTGAGGGAAGAGTTTAAGGCAGGATCAGATTGGTAGTTCCTATCAGCACTGGATTGTGCTTTAAGATCAACTGGTTTTTCTGGAATTTGAGGCTTTTCATCCCCTACAGGTCCTTCCTTTTCTGAATTTGGAACTTCCATATAAATAGCTTCATAATGTGGTTGTCCTCTGTAAATGTATTCATAGTGCTGATTTTCATCTTTATCACCAATTTCATAATACCTTGGGCTCTCTGGAGGAAACATCTGCTCACAAGGAACTTTGCTAAAATCAAGTCGAGGAGCAGAAGAAGCATTTGATGCATGGATTGAGGTGCAGTTGGATGATGTGTCACCACTCATCTCGATGTATGTGTGCTCTTCATATTCTGTTTTTGCAAAAGCATCAGGGTAAACTGGTTCTGGTGTTGGGAGATGCTTACTGCTTAAACTACTGCATGAGCTCGCAGAAGCAAGAATGCTTGATCCCTGACTAAATTTCTTTGGTGGACTCATGGGCAAATAGTTTTCCTCAGGAAGTAGATTAGGTTGCATCATGGGGCTCTGGGGTTCATTTGAAGGGGGAAATAGTGGAGGTGGTGGGGCTTCCTCCTCTGGAGGTTTATCAAGATCAATAATGATGGAAGTATCATTATCAGGGAGAGGGTAACTGTGTTTACCTTGCTCACTATTAAGTGTAGAGTCCATCCAACTAGGTTCTTCACCTCCACTGTCACTATCCTCCTGGACTTTCAAAGACTCCTGTATGGATTCTGCCAAACTAAGTCTCAGATAGCCAGGAGTTACAACTGCATCCATATCTCCCCCTAACGTTGGCTTTTTTGGTGGTCTTGGTGGAGGAACTAGAGGTGTCACATCTTTTTTATCATCTGCAGACTTTCGTAATTCAGCCAAAACAGATGAAGTGGGTGACAAAGGTATCTTATCTGATGCAGCAGTATAAAGATCTTCACTTTGACCCTCATCACTTGAGCTTTCATTTGATAACATTTCTGAATCACTATGGAACTTTTTCCTCGATACATCTTGGTTCATGTTGACTCTTTCCATGTGTTCTAGTGATCTCTCTTCAAAGTTCTTTAAAAGATCTTTCACTGACCATGGCTGAGTTGGTTTCTTCATGAGAGGAGGTTTGACTGGATTAACAGGCTGTTCAACTTGTCTAATTTCTTCAGTCTTGTTATCATCATCAAACAAAAATTTTCTAATATTTGTTCGGCTCAGCCTTGAGTCCATAATATCCTGAGGGCTCCTAAGTTCTCTATACTCTATGCTTGAGGGCTCTGAACTTGAGTTATACCTGAGACTTGCTGAGGGACTTTCCTCAGAAGCTGAAACACCAAATACTTCATCTCTTCTCTTATAGTCAGACACATTCTTCACCTGTGCCTCTTGAGCAGTGACTACGGTAGATTCTGATGTTGCAAATTCAGCCTTCAGAGGTGAGACAAGTGCTTCTGAACTTCGAACCTGTGGGGAAATAGGCTTTAATGGTTCTTTGAGTGGCTCTCGCAGACTGTTAACTGGATGCTCAGTATCAATATTGGCCACCTGACTATCTCCTTTAGACTTTAATTCAGTGTGCCTTGACTGAGTTACAGGCAAATCTCCACTACTTTTTATGTGAACTTCTTTGGTATCCAAAGCCTTGCCTGTGAATTTCCTAATACGGTCCTGAACCAGATTCTTTTGGCTTTGTGTTTGATGGTGAGTTTCCTGAACAATCTTGGGACTTTCTAGACAGGGTAAGATGGGAGTGGATTTCTTCAAAGAGCTGGACATATTCTTGAAGTTCTCCTGTGGTGTCAGTTCATGATTCTTTTCTGGGGTGATATATTCATAGCTATATTCCCTAACAACTTTGGACTCATCTACCTTTGACTTTAAGTCTGAGCCAATTGTGCCCCAGGACCTGTCAAATTTTTCTGGACTCCAAGTTTCTGGGCGTCTTCCAGCACGGTCAAAACCTCGCCTACGTACTACACTAGAACATTCTGGACTACTTTCTAAACTATCAGCATTCCACACAGGCCCTTCTCTATCATTTTTCTTCTCTTCATTTCGAAGATTTATTCCAGCTCGTAAGGTATCATAGCCACTATCTGAGTATTTACCAGTGGACGTAGTATCCTCTTGGACGGCCCCTCTCTGGGAAATATGCAAATTAACATTATCACCTTTATGGGTAACATGAGAATCATATGACGAAAACCCAACAGAACTCTCAAGGCTCTCTTCTCTTCCTAATGCATTATGAAGAAAACTCTTATTAGCTTCAGTAGAAGGTCTTCGTTCTTCACCATTTTCCATTTGCTCACAAGTACTGCTGCTTAACTGAACTTTGTTTTGTATGGAATTTTGTGCATCATATGAAGTAATCAACTCCCTGTTCAATGCACTGTTCACAGGGCTGTTACCATTCCTTTCTTCTTCAAACTTATCATTTATAGCAGGCATCTGAACATCAGATACATAATATGGGTCTCTAGTTGCATAAAACTGGTCACTGTACACATAACTTTGTTCACAGTTTCTGGACACACCCAAAGATTTTTCTGCTTCATTCTGCCATGGTTCATACATTCGCACTTCATCGTACCCTTCATGCATTTCAATAAAAACTGGTTCAGCTCTCTGATTCACTGTCCGTTCATTATACAGATTTTCAGCATCACCAATATTTGTTGTACCCCTGGGAGTGCTGAAATGCTTACCCTCACGTGATTCATTTACAATGTTTATGTTTACATAATCAGGTGATGATGTGGGAGTATCTGCAGGAGGTATATGTTCTGGCACACAATGTTCATTAGGATACTCATTAACATATGTTCTAGGATAATCCCTTGAGATTTCAGGCCTTTCCTCAGATTCACGTCCCCTACTTTCTGGGGCAGATCCAATTCGCCGATTATCACGGCTCAAATCTGCACTACTCCTTCGAGAATTACGTCGGGTCCTTTTACGTGTTTCTCGTTCCTCCAACAAATCTGTGGACCACATCTTGATCAGCCAAACAAACATGGCATTAGTACTAGTCTTCTATATTAGTAGATCTTCATGCCGCTATGAGTTTTGGGTTATTACTTTCAATGTTTTGGAGCAAGAAGAGTAACTATGGTCAAGGCAAAAGCAGCCCTTGCATGCTTAGCATTATCCCAGGTTAAACTGCTTATTTCAGGATTCAGCAGACAGACAATTAGTTGGTAACAGGCAGCCTTCAAATAAGCTTACTGTAAGATCACTTTGGTCCATGCTTTGGCCATGCTATGGCCAGAAGATCACCTCAGGTGAAGAAAAGACTTAAGCAATATTTAAACATGCCATTTCCAGTCCCTAACCATACCAACTACCGAGGTTCCAAACATCCAATGCTTCCAGCAATAAACGAATATCATATAGATGATATCAAATGACTTGCAGGGGAATTGCTTCAAGTTTATGTTAGTTCAAATGAATTACTGATAAACTGTTTTGTAAGTTATGACACATTTCAAAACCATCACAAAAAACAAAACCTGAACCACCAACAACATGCATTTTTTTTCCACTTCATAATCAACACTGAGATGTCTAAAAGAATGTTATAATTGTGTGAATGTCATTTACAATTTATATCATCACTAACAGATCTACCATACCAGAATTTCAGAAGGAGTGAGATCAAAAAAGGAATATTAGACAGTAAATGTTTCCAATTAATTTACAAATTTCTTGGTCAGTTTTGATAGGCTACAGTAGAAATACCAAATACCACCAAGTGCCCTTAAGCAGGAATCAAATAATTCTTAAATGTGTCAGTTTCCTACAACACTGTGTTAGTGAAGCGACAGTTGAGGATAAATCTTAAGAGGTACACATAGCACAGGCACAGTGATTAAATAATATGCAACAGATATATCAAGTAATCATGGATAACCAATAAGGAGGTTTGATTTGAGATGTGCACAACAGATCAATAAACAGAATACTTAACAAGAAAACATAACACTTACCCTCTTCGTCTGAGGAGTAGCTGTTGTATCGAGATGCTGAAGTGGATCTTCGAGAGTCACCTCCACTGACATGTCTAGTTCTGGAATTCTCACGCCGTCCCTCTCTCCTCTTACTACTACCACTGTCTGAACCTTGGTGTGAAGAACCCCCTTGAGGGGCTGGTCTCTCACCAGGAATTGCACTTGATGGACATAAAACACTTTGATTTACTGCACCATAGTTCATTGGGCCTTGATTTGCATGTAGATTACCCGGAGCCCAACTTGGGTTTGCTGGTCCTTGAGCCTGACCAGTTATTGTGCTGGGTGGGTAACCATGAGAAATTCCAGCCATAGATCCTGGAGATGATTTTAGACCTGACTCCAGTCCTGGCAGAAGACTCTGGGTGTGCATATGACCCTGTAAAACTTTTGTCCTGGCTTCCTGAGTTACTAGCTCATTTAACACCTGGTATGAAAGAAAATTATTTGATAATACGGTCTGACACCATAACTTGCTTTGAAGAATTTGTGCAAGAAATACTTGGAGAAAGATTATGAACTGTATGTAGCATTTAACGATCTAGAGAAATTATAAAACATAGTTGAGTATGATGCCTTGGAATGATGCACTTCATTCTATATAATGCATGTCTCTTTCCCTCCTGATTGTTCAGGCACTGATACCCAAAAGCCTCCTTCAGTCCATCATCCACCTCCCATTACTTTGTTACATAAATTATCGTAATCAGTGTGTCTTTTCTCACCCCTTCCATTTGCTTCAACCACTTCAGCAAACTTTGGTAAGTTCAGTCCTCTTAGTCAGACTGCACATCAACTAAACCTCTCTCTAACACCATCATTCCTTGAATGATCAACCTGTCTCACATCACCTACTGTCCTAAGGCATTTCATTTCCAGCATAACTACCTTCCTTTCCTTTGCATTTAAGACCCAAAACTCACATCCCTACAACCCTCAGAATTATCATACCTCTACATGCTCCTTAATGCACTCATAACATTTGTCCCTCCCTTTTCTACCCTATGATTCACTTCAGCCTACACGGTTCCATCAACTGTCACATCCATTTCCAGATATCTAAAGCACTCCACTTCCTCCAGGTCCTTCCAATATAAACTTAAAGCATCCAGTTTCAATCCCCCTGCTGACTTCAATAGCTTGCTTTTATTCATACGCATCCACTTTCAACGTTCTCCTGTCACACACATACCAAAATTCTTTCACCATCCTCTGGAGTTTTTCTATGGAGAATGCCACCAAAGCCTTGTCACCTGCTAACAATAACTGATTCACTTCATATGACCCCTCAGTAACAGCATATGGTGAACCTGCCTCTCATTCCTTCCAAGACCCTTGCATTTATCTTCCTCACCACCCTGTCAGTGAGCAGATTAAACTGTTATGGTGACATCACACATCCTTAACAGAGACCTACTTTCATCAGGAGCCACTCATCCTACTGCCTTCAAATGTGCACAAATGCTTTATTCTTTCAATGTAAATTCCTCACTGCATTTAGTAACTTTCCCTTTACCCCATGTATTTGAAGTGTCATCCTTAAGATATTTGTGTTAACTTTTAAAAAAATACTCGTTTTTTATGCACTGCTACTTCTCCCACCTTAGTGAAGTAGCCTCAGAGACAGATGAGCAATGGCCTCATTGGCACATAGTCACTCTCTTGTTGCCATGCATAAAGCATTGAAACCAGAGCCCAACTAACAAAAATAATAATGATAACAACAGTAATACTAATAACAGACAGTTTAGCAGGCGTTTGAGTTTGAATGGAGGAAACTTGGAGGAAGTAATTTGTTTTATATACCTAGAAGTGGACATGGCAGCAAATGGAACCATGGGAGCTTAGGCGAGTCACAGAGTGGGCAAGGGGGTGAAGGTCCTGCGGGCATTGAAGAATGTGTGGAAAGAGAGGTCACTATATAGGAAGGCAGAGATAGGCATGTCTGAAGGTACAATAGTCTTATTGGTGTTGTATGGATGCAAGGCATGGGCTATATATGAGAATGTACAGAAGAGGGTGAATGTATGTATTGGAAATGATATGTAATGGTGACAGTATGTGGTGTAAGAAGGGTAAATCAAATACAAAATGATACAGTAAGAGAGAACTGTAGTAATAAGAAAAGTTTGGTTGAGATAGTTGGTGAGCTGATATCATCTGGACACATGGAAAGAATGACTGAGGCAGGTTGACAAAGAGGATATATGTGTCATAAATGGAAGGGACAAGAAGAGGGAGACTGACTTGGACATGGAAGGATAGAGTGAATAAGGTTGTGTGTGCTTGGGGCTTGAACATACAGGAAGGTGAAAGGTGTGCACAGAATAGGGCGAAATGGAGCGATGTGGTATAGAAGTGGGTGGCATGCTATCAATGAACTGAAAAAGGGTAAAGAAACAGCCATGAGAAACTAAGGAAAGGTCTGTGGGGCCTGGTTGTGGATAGGGGTCAAGCCCCACACACTATTCGATGGTTTCCCTTGATTGTTTCGTATGCCCTGCTTCAGCTCAATGACAGCATCTCACCTTAAACATACTAAACTGATCCACATCATTTCAACCCACACATTTACAATTACAGTAGTAAAAATAATATATACAAACCTGCTGTCTATATGCCTCATTATTTGTCCGGGGTTGAGGAACAGCATTGGTATCTGGACGTGAAGAAGTCTTGCGGGTCAAGGGAGACTGTAGCATACGTTGCTTCCACTCAAGTAGTCTCTTCATGGATTCCTCTCTCTGAGAAGCAAAGTAAGCTATGGTGAATATTCATCAAATAATCTATCAATCTGTCCATCTTCATTTACTATCAACTCTGAAGCTACATTTCCCTGGGAAGTCCTTCATATCATCACAGCACTCCATAATCATTTATCAAAAAATGTCAATTTGCCCAAAGTGATGTTCACTTTCCTGGGAAGTCTTTCATACTATCACAGCACACCATCGTTAATGTTTTTACATTCTATAACTTTCATTCTCTTAAGAGGTCAGTATGTGAACAGATTCTTCCTATGGAATCTAGCATTCCTGCTTTTTTGACAACCCTTAAAGATGCGCCAGCCTACTCTAGTTCTGCAAACTGATTTCCAAGAGATGTATGTGGCCTCAGATGTAAACCAAATGTTTTAACTGCAAAAAATATATGGCTAAATGTGAGAGGATTAAGTGATAAATGCAAGGACTGAAGCTGTAGATAAGTCTTATGAAGAGCAAATTAGATGGGTATACGTGAGACAAAGGTAAAGGGTAATGCATTACTTTAAAAGAATGGAGTGAGGGGTACAAGATCATGCTTGGTTGCTGATACAGAATGCTATGCAAAGGAAGGTGTCAGAAATTTCTTTGAAAAATGAGAGGCCTGAAAAGAAGTTTATTTGTTGCAAAATTAAAATGTACTCTAGTTGTACACACACAATGAAATAAAAGAATATGCATCACACTTCTTTAAATCCAGGGTGAGTAAAATTGCATAGCTTGGCAAAAATGAGTAAAATTTCAACTGTCCTTATACAATGTTTTGAAGATTAAATAATTACTTTAATTTTATAATAAAAGTAATTATTTGATCTTCCAAACATTGTATAAGGACAGCTGAAATTTTACTCATATTTGCTAAGCTATGCAATTTTACTCATCCTAGATTTAAAAGAAGTGTGGTGCATATTTTTTTATTTCATTGTGTATGTACAACTAGAGTACATTTTAATCTTAATGATAATGCAATATGAATCTTTAATAAACACCCCAAATGATTATAACATATAACAAAGATGATAATTCTTTGTCTTACTTGCTGCATCTTCTTGCTGTCTCCATCAGAACCATCATCTGGCAAAGAAGTATTCATTGTATCATCCTGTAAACGATGGCGAGGTAACCTTGCAGATGCTGATCTCATGAAATTATTGTTAATGCTCCCATTTGGAGAAGCACTATTTGCATAACTGCCTGGTGGAGTGGGAACACTGTTTAGGGTTGTATTTGGTGATGTCTCATGTTTATGGAGTGGATCCTCATGGTTGTATGCCCGATGCAACTCTTGTGAGGGGTCCTGTCGATAATTTTGTCTAGTGTCTGGTCTCATGTCTTGTCGAAGATCTTGCCTAGGTACTTGTCTTGGGTCTTGTCTTGAGAACTGCCTCAGATCTACTCTCTGATCTTGACCAATATCTTGTCGTGGAATTTCTCTTAAATCTTGACCAGCACCGCGTCGCAGACTATTAGTTGCATTGGGTGGTGCTGGAGTGACAGTTGGTTTGTGCGGAGTATATAGATCAGGTGTGGCAGCTCCTGCAGGTGGTACACGTTGAGATACACCCCCATGAGGGTTGTGTAGATGGAGATCATTACTTGGATTTTCTCCTGGTCCTGCAGGAGAATAACGAGAAGCAGATCTACTGTGCATGTGTGAGTGATATAAAGATGATTGACGCATTTTCTGAGCATAATTCTCCTCAGACCAGTGATCAGATTCACTCTGACCAACGGAGGATTTTGGTCTAACTTCATTAGGTCTTGGCAGATCACCACCACTACCACGCCTATAAGACCACATATTGCTACTACTGTGTCTACGATCGTAATCAAGGAAATCTGCACTATGTGGACGAGGAGGTCCTGATGGACGATGACGATGATGAGGATCTGGGTGGGAAACACGAGGAAGTGTGTCGTCTTGCCGACAAAAGTTAGATCTTAGTGGGTCTGAAAGTTGTAGCTCTTCAGACAGTCTTGTTCCACCACTTCTTGAAGAAGCAAAAGAATCTCTCTGGTCAGGTCTTCGAACAGGGCTATGAGGCGTAGAGTTTGACCCATTACTGTCTCCATATACATCTTCATAGTCTCCACGACCTCCACATGCTGTCACCCCATATGCATCAGGGGTCCTTCGCTCAGCTGTCGGGGGGTGATAATGTACACCTCTTCCATCAGATGCACGTGATTCAACAGCACCATTTCCACCACCACCATGATCAGTGTATGTACGTGGATCTCGTTCGTCTCGCTCAGGAGATCGTTCTGGAGATGTACTATAATCCCGGGAAGAGTTTAACCGCTTTGGTTTGGGTGGAGCATTTGCATAAAGTGGTTGGCGATCTCCAGGGCGCAAGACTGTGGTTGAATCGCATGACGTATTCAGTCTATCCCCCTGAAGACGTGATGATTCACTTGCCTGCAAATACATTAAAATATGAGTTTTGCATCTAGCTCTAATAAGAATGTCAAGGATAAACAGGCAATGATATTTCTCATAAGCAATCTGTAAATTTCCACAAAAATATTAACTGGAAAATAATTTAGTAGGATTATGACTAATGGAACCAAACACTCCTCACAATGGTTAGCAATGTCACAATATTGTCTTCTCTCTTTGATAAATGTTTGCTATTTCCCACTTGAGTGTTGCAGTATCATAAAAAAATGACTGACTCCTAGAGAAAAATCCTCACCAGATTTCTTCCATTGTTCCTTCTTTTCTAAAGTAATAAAGGAGAAAAAAATTTTATCCCCCCCCACTCCTGCCTTCTACAACATGCCAGAGACATGAGAGCAGTATTCACAGTATATGAAAACTTTTTTTCAATTTATTTTTGCAATTAATGCAATTCATAACCTAGACAAAAACATGCCACATTCAAAATATTTCACTGATGTACAAATCACACATGCATCAGTCTTATTCACACAAAAAGGGAACAAAACCCAACTTAAGTATTTCTGGGATGATGGTAAAACATAACACCTTGAGAGCTGAGAGACGTTTCTCAAAATTATAATAAAAAAATCTTACATAATTTCCGTGGAACTCACTGATTAGTGTAAGAGACCACCCTAGTAAAATCCTTATCCAAATCCAATAAAAACAATTTCAATTTAATAATTAAATGAGTCAAATCTTGGTTTTAAGTTTAGGGTTATTCAGATATCACAATCACTTAACCATATAAGTTGGTCTGCCAAACATAAAAGGGGGTTTGTGGCATGTTTACATTATCAAAAATGTCATATGCATCTAATAATATATCAGAGATTTCGTATCGAATTCATGGAAATATGAAGCTATAGTATTTCTATAATTTGAAATACTGTTTTGCTGACTGTTGAGGTAACATATTACTGAGCAATGGGCTTTTTGTTTATTTGAGCTGCTCCTCGTCTATGATGCAACTTAACGTTGAAGGCCTTAATAAGCCTGGTAAGTATTAGGCTACTTTTTTTTTTCACGTGGAACATTGGTATGTAGTTAAATTTGTAATTCCTGAAGTAATGAATATCTTTGTTATCTGACAGGAGGACAGATTACTATCAGAATTAAAAAATATCTTTCCTTTTCATCGAAATGTGCTTAAACGAAAACATAAATAATCATACGAGCTGAATAATAAGGAGACAGGGAAAAATATTATCATATGCGACCATTCTGCCTGAGATTCCTGACCTGAGCAATACATAAAACATCTTTATATTCCCCCAATAAAACTATTAATCTTTAGTCACACATAACTTCTTGAAGGCAGGGAAACAACTTACCTCGTCCAGCGATCTACCGTCTGGAGAGCGGTACCTCCTCGAGCGGTAACCGTGGAAACCCGAGTCGCTCTCATCTGCAGAAGGCGAGGCCGTGGACGCCAAGGACGACACCGAGGGCCGCTCGCTCCGTCTGGCGCTGCTCCCGCTACTCCACTTTTCCTCCAGGCTGAAGAACACACAGAACTCAGTAAAACATGTTTTCAGTACCTCATATCCCTTAGTTATACGAGCATTTTTATTATCAGACGATGTCATACGCTTGTTTAATCTACATCTAAACACAGAACAATCAAACATATCTTAATAATGAAATACATCTGTAACCTTTTCACGTATTGGAATATATTCTAATATCTCATTTAGGAGAGTATGTGCTTGAGGACACAGATGGCTTGCACCATCCCCACCGGAAACCACGTAAGTTACATGTCGCAAGGTATAACCTTCGTAACATAGTATCATGCTTTCATTTTGAACTGCATGTTACCGTTTCTTGTCTAAAATACACAAAACAATCATCACTCACTAAATCCAACAAACTCGCCAACATGAGTGGAAACATATCGAGGAAGTCGTGGGACGAAAAACAATTAAAAACAATAACAACAATAATGGTAATATAATATCCTATTACTATATTCACAAATGACTAAAATCATTATCCTTAAACAATGAGACACATCTAAAGCACCAAATAATACTTCAAGACATAAAAATCGAACGCTATCTGTCTAACCCACCAATACATATTCTGGGGCATACACTTCCGATCTTCTCATGCCGCGCATACTGAACTCTCGGAACAAAGGAATCCCATGTACCGCGGGAAGCTGTTGCTACAGTTGTTCTTATACCCCTGAACAAGTAGCCTGACTAACTAACACTGGTTCATCTAAACAGTCTTTGTCTTATCATTTCACTATCTTATTAAGTAACAGTAGGCGTCATGAACTATTTCACAACAGGTGAAGCCACACGTGCAGACCCACTAATACACACACACATACATACATACATACATACATACACACACACACATATATATATATATATATATATATATATATATATATATAACTTTGTATGTCAAAAAAGTCATGCCGATGAAAATAGTTATGACACTTTAACAATACGAGCATTAAAAGAAACTGTACCATTCACAACTTCATAACTTCAAACGACGATTACGAATGATAAATTCCGAAGAAAAAAAAAAGCGGACGAACAGTTCTGGAGAACATGAGGACACATCATCATGAAGGAAAACATTCCTACAAACATTTAAGGTTGTCAGTAAGGTTGGCTAGGAACACAATAACAACAATGGTGGGCGGGAAGGAATCAAGGGGATGGGGAGGAAGTGGAGGTCAACCCTGGGGGGAAATGTGTGGGTGGGGCTGGAAGTGGTATGTGGAACAGGGAGTGGAAGGATGAGGGAGGGAGTGGCGAGTGGGAGTGTGGATGACAGAGACCTCTCTCCTGACGAGGGGTAGGAGGGACTTCGGACACAGAGGAGGAGAGAGAACGAAACAAAGTATGCAGCAAAGAGTGCGACAGATGGAGGACATTTTACAACGCCTAGTTGAAGGCGGAGGAATCATAACTGTCATGAGAATGGACAACGAAACAATGTATCTATAAGGAAAAGAAAGACTAAGAAAGCATCAGAGAATACATCCCAGAACAGATAAATAGAGATAACACAACAAACTGTTAAAATTCACAGTATCTCAGGAGAAATCAATAACATCTGTGCAATCTACGAGAGGGGAAGACCACATTACCTACGAGTACTTAACGACCAGATTTTGCCATGAGGCAAGGAAAGCGCGTAATGCTCACCGCGTTATCTTGCTTACCTAACAATATTGCCTGATGAACTGCTGCTGCAGGCAAACTGCACAGCTCTCTACCTTGGGTTCAACCAAGAGTTATGAACCATCTGTCCAGTCTTTTCTTAAAGGTTCCACCGCTAACCTCCTAGCACATTTCTTGAGAGAGAGAGGGAGAGAGAGAGAGAGAGAGAGAGAGAGAGAGAGAGAGAGAGAGAGAGAGAGAGAGAGAGAGA
>JAYMFT010364815.1:0-22400 GCA_038088735.1 Panulirus argus
ACACACACACACACACACACACACACACACACACACACACACACACACACACACACACACACACACACACACAACAACACACACACACACACACACACACACACAACATATTCTGTGCCCTCATATTGTCCTTGTATTCTTTTCACAGTAAAATGTAGAGAAAAAAGATAGATTAGCAAAAAACTGCTGACAGGTGGGGGCCGACGTGCATTCTTGTGGTAAGCCCTACGCGAGCTCAAGAAAATCCCGTCAGGCATCTTAGAACGTAGATCCCAATGACCGGTAGTGGGATAGTAGACCCTACGGGGGTTGTGGTCCTCCGGGAGTGTTATTATAGTGATAAGCCTAGACAGACGCCTCCAGACGTCTATCTCGCTCCAAAATCGGTCGTGGCAATGGACGTCTATCTCGCTCCAAAATCGGTCGTGGCAATGGACGTCTATCTCGCTCCAAAATCGGTCGTGGCAAAGGACTTCTTATCTCGCTCCAAAATCGTTTTTGGTGTACGACATAGCGGGACGTGTTTACAGTCGATCACTTATGAATATCAAGTAAAAAAACAGAATTTGCATTCGGTTTTTACGGTGTATAAGGCTCGTATACAGCAAGGGGAGGTTCCATATATGCGTGGCTGTTAAATAAATGTACCCATAGACTCTATGGTGCTGAGAACTGCTTGCTTTAATGGCTAGTATACTTCATCCCTCGTATATCTTTGTACTGACCCCATTTCATGACTGAAGGAAGTTGATTTTTTTTAGAGATGTCTTTATTGAATATCTAGGGGTAGGTAGGTAGGTAGGTGGAGGCCAGTGGGTACAATACGTGGGCCTAAGTTGGGCCCAGAGACATATAGCCATCACGAAGAGCCCGTGAGAGTAATTTTTCAGAAGTAACACCACCTACCAGGGCTCTCAAGTGGCCTCATAAGTAGCTGGAAAGTGTTTATTTAAGTAGCCTTCTCCAGAGGAAGTACAGAGGTGGCCGGAGACGATTGCCAGACGAGGCAGTGGGAGGCCCTGGCACTCGGGCTATCACAGAGTTATCAGGCGCTACCCCTAGAGCTATCTGCCCCTGCTCCAGTCTACAGTCTACAGTCTCTCGCCTCAATGACCCTTTCTTTATTGTGCAGCCCTGACGGAACTGGCAGACGCCAGTTAGAGGAATGTATGGCAATTGGGGAAGGAAGGTTATTATGATAGCAGACGGTGGCTGAATGAAATGTGAAAGTGTTAGAGTGTGTGTGTGTGTGTGTGTGTGTGTGTGTGTGTGTGTGTGTGTGTGCGTGCAGACTCCATTCACAATTTCATCTCTGGATTCCAATTATCTTGTATTTTACAAGAAACTGTAATTTTTTCCCCCTAGAACTTCTCGTGATTAATTAAATCCTATGTCGTCTTGTTGATCAAGTCTTCCCATCTACCGGAGGATTGATCAATACTGACCTCATCCGAGTAGATTAATCACTACAGGCTCTCGTCATTAAGTGACACCTTACTCCTAATTGCTTTCTTTGTGAATTTAATTTGCAACGTCTAATCCTCTGCCTCTCTCTCAAACTCGGTATCATCTCCATTACCCTCCTCGTGTGTATGTGTGTGTGTGTGTGTGTTTATTTAAGTATATTGTTCCCTCGTAGACAGTCGGACAATTAAACAAATTATCCCATAATAGGTTAAAGTAATTGCTGTTTTCGACTGTGGCTACAAGTCATTACGCTAATTAAAATGGCGCCGTTGATGGAGGCTTGAATTTCTAGAGGACTGGAAGGGATTATTTTTTTTTTCTATATTGCTTCGTCCGTGTCATTTCCCAGCTTAGCTGGAAGCTTAGAGGAAGCTCATCTTAGAAGACGGTCATGTCTTTATGATTCCTTGCCCAGCAGCAGACTGGAGAAGAGACGGTATCTAATTTTGACTTTTTTTTTTATGTAATCAGTGTAAATAATTAGCTGTTTCCAGTGCCCAGGTTTCTGTACTGTAAATCGCAGGAAGATTTACACTCGTGGGCCCCATTTATCTTAAATTCATTTACCGTCATAATTATTATTTATTTGATGTTTGCAATCCATATTTACCGTCTCATAATTCAGTTCCGTATACTATAAAAAGTTCTTTTTTTTACGTCTTTTCTAAAAAGTTATATGTTATGGCTTGTAGTTGTTCTTTCTAAGAACTGTTCACTTGTTTGAAGTATCAAGATGGTTTGATAACTTAGTGGTTGTGTGAAAGGGTGTGATCAGGTCACCCCTGACTCTTCTCTCTCTTCCACGATTGACAGTTGAGCACCATCTGCCTTGCTCTCCTCTTGACCTCCTCTATTAGCTCTTCGTATCTCTTTGGGTGCTTATTTCCTGCTAGATATTACTCATACTGAGTCCTTCTCTCACTTTGCCTGCATGGGACCAAGATTTTTAGGAGTTTGCTTAGGTCCCCTTGTAAAGTGGTGCATTCTCCTTGTCTCTGCACTCCCCTGCAGGACCTATGCATCATCTGCAAACAGAATACATTGGAGTCTTTTGTATTTTGGAGAGTTGGACTACATACTGACTGTCTCCATCCATTTTGAGGAGGCGTCTCTTGACATATGTCCTATCTTGTTTCTTTCGTTATTAGAATCTGCTCGTTGTAGGAGTCTCCCCTTGTATTCCCCATCACTTTTGGAAAGGTCAGGCTGAAACAGCTCGAGTTGATAAATCCCTCCAGTCACAAAGGGGATTTTTGGGTGGATTTATAAATCCCTTCTATTCTGTGTTACGTGTGCATAAAATCCACCCCGGTTGTCTATAATCCTACTAATTCACCTTCTGCTTCTGTGAGAGACAAGTAGATTACGTGAACTGATATTTCTCACTGCCTGAATGCGACTGGACATCTGCCTGTGTTGACCTGACCTTTGACCCAACCCTGAAGCGGGGTCAGGTCAGAATATACGCCTCTACACTCTGGAGTCATTCTGTCATACTCTTGAGTCTGTATAGCGCTGTCTTGACGGGGGTTGATATACTCAGACTCTGAGTCCAGTGCCTCTTCCCCACTGATATATATTTTTTCTTTTTATGTCGAAGGTTCCAGTCACGGACATAAGTGCACATCAAGGCCGGGCCTCAATTGGAATATAGAGAGAATTATGAAACGGAAAAAGAAAAGACAAGGGGAAAGTATTTAAGAGTTTTTAGAGAAAGTAGAAGATCTCTTGAAATGAGCCAGGTCATAGTTATTGGGAAAGACATGAGAAGGTAGAGAGTTCCAAAGCTTCGACGCGTAGGGAAAGAAGTAGGTATCAAAACGGCCCACCCTCGGGTTGCCGATGGCCACACAACAATCATGTGACGCAGCAGCTTGCCGAGTATGCTAAATATAACCAACTTATAGATTATTCTTCGAGTGACAACCTTCCGTTATCCCTCGTAAATGTCATGCATAATTTCGTAAGCGCATGTAATATGTGGGGGATTGGTCAGTGAATGCAAATCTTGGACTGAGACCGAGTGTTTCAAATTGGCACTTTGACATGTGATCTTGATTTGAAGATAGTAGTATTACTAAGACACTATCTTCTTCTAAATGTATCCTTCTCTCACGTGGGGGAGCAAGAAATATGTCTCACTAATTGTTCAATTTTTCTTTCCATTCAGAACAAGTTCAGAACGCGTGTGTTACCCAGATGTCTGAGATAATAGTATTTTTGCAAGGTGCTCGTAAGATCTGAAATTTAACTGTATCTTCATTAGAGTTTATTATCAATTTCTCCGGCAGTAAGGGTCAGAGAATAGTTAGAAGAATAAAAAAAAAAAAAAGGTGATTTTCAAACCCAGCTGCTGCTTTTTTAGGGGAAAACTTTAATTAAGGCAACTTAAAACTGGTTCTTAGACTGTGTTTATATGTTTGTTACGACTCACACGCGCTCGTGTGGTGTGAGAGGGTGTTTGTGTGTGTTTATGTGTGTTTGAGAAGAGTCTGTCTTATGAGTGGATGGACTGGGGCGAATACTGGGTTGAATGAGAGATTTGGCATGGCTGGGAAAGCAGAGGAGTGGATTGTGGAGTGGTGGAATAAGTGGAACGTAATACTTGAAGGTGGCTTGGGCAAGTGGAATGAATGTCAGACGTGGAGTCGACAGGGAGAGTCTATGATAGTGGCATTACAGAGATTGGATTGAGAGTGGAAGACCCACGTGTGATGTGGAGAGGTAAAGTGGAGGAGTAGTGGAAGCGGTGGAAGAATGGGTGGAGCGGTCTACGCGAGGGAGTCCTGCTTACTTTGTACTTGTCAGCAGTCCATCTCTGGTGTTTGTAAAGACACACGCGCTCTCTCCTCAAGGTTGGCCAAGACCCCACACTGTATTAAAAAAAAGCGAAAGATTAGATGGAAGACACGACACCCCCAGGCCTCAAGAGCGAATCCCGGCCATGAAAATAACATCATTCTATAACGCAAGTCCAAGCAAAGGCATCATTACCAGGGCGTATTCTGTGGGCAACACAGGGCGTCTCCTACTACCCCCCGGGTTTCGTTATAGCAAGCTGCCGTTGCCTTATTGCTTTAGACTGGACTTTGTAGTCGCCGACTTAATTAGGAGCCTCTTCCGTCCTAATTAGACTTAATACCCGGTGTCCCCTGCATTTAAGCAACAGGTCGTGGTCGGCGTGTGTACTAAATGCATCACCAACAGAGCGTTTTCTGCAGGGTGAGAGATGGTCTCTCTCTCTCTCTCTCTCTCTCTCTCTCTCTCTCTCTCTCTCTCTCTCGTCTCCATGTATGACTGTCCTACGGAAGGGTGGGTGGGGGGGTGGGTAACAGGCCCGGAGCCAAAGGTTGCTGTGGTAAAACTGTTGTGGTCACCCCATATCGTATCGCAATCCTTCTTCTTCCCATTTTCTATGGTTGCCCATTTTCTCTGAGTGCAACGCGCTTCCCATTTTCTGTGGGTGGAAATGGTAATTGCGGGGCTCTGATGAGTTCGCGTAGATAAAGGTATTTGATATTCTCATTTTCAGCCCTAATAGGTATATTAATTTAGTATAAAAAGATAGTAAAATAGTAATGGTATGCATTTAGATTTAGATTCTAATCTATAGGGGAATTCTAATTTGTGCGTCTCTTTGATTTCTGTAAATAACTCAGACGAAGCCCCCAAATCATTCGTTCACTTGTAAAATATGTAAATGAGAAATCCCGTAAATGAAGCTCTGTAAAAAAGAAAATGATTTCCTTCCATAAAAGTCATTTTCAATTTGCTCTGTGTAAAATACTTGTGAAAGAGGAATTGTGGTTAGGGGTTGTAAATAAGACTCCCCCGCCTGTAAATGAAGGCTGTAAATGAGGAGTCTCTCTGATGGAACTGCCCTGACGAGCCAATGTTGTGATCCTGGCCTGGTGACTAGTGCGTCTTGTCTGCGTCAACACCGTCAGTAAATTAAGTCTTTGAGCGCGACGGAACGGCTTCCAAATTGGGGCCAAGGCCCTTTGGATATAGACTTTTATCCTTACCTGACTCGCCAAGAATGTGTCATAATCAGCATCGACTACGCATTGGCTACTGAAATTATGTCGCCACCAGCGTGCCCACCCAACCACTAAGGCCCCCCAACTCCTATTGTATACAAGGCCCTGGACAAGCGCTTCGTCCGAGCGAAGGCGCAGGTTTCATATGAGTCGTTTCGTGCATTCCGTGCGAATTGATTTTAGTCTCCATGAATACTCAGTCAAGCCGGACGGATTCGGGGGGGAGACAGAGCTATCTTCACTTGGGTATACCTTGGTCAGCGGATTGGTCAAAAGGCTTGGCAGATATATCCTTCAAGACGTGGAGACCAGGGTTCGCGCCCCCACACCTCCAGGACGAATTGACGCTCTTCACTATTTATTATCATCACTATTATATTTTTTTTTTGCTCTAGGTTTTGTGTACGTGTGAGTGTGTGTGTGTGTTATCAGCGCGCGTACAACACAGAACCAGAAATTTATAATGACCATCATTAGCATGTATTGACGCCAGGGAAAACAAGGCAAAGGGGAAAAAAAGAACTTGCACTACGAGATTGGAACACGTTTCCATCGTGTCTCATTAGTGACTGTCCACTGAGGTCAGGAATGTCTGGTTCTTCTTTGTGAACATTGATACTTAGAATAGAGGCTTCCAATACCCGTTGTGGGGAATCTCAAACACATTTTAAGAACGTAGGTAAATGCGTTGGGTCCATTGTCTATAGAATGTGTTGTAGTGCCGACTCGGTATGATGAAGTTGTTGATGGTTTATGTCTTTTCCAAGATGCTGCCGCCCAGACCCCATTTTCATACTGGCTGGCTCACCCTTGCAGGATATTCATTCCTTCCCATCCTGTCACCCTACTGGCCTCTCCCCGTCCCATCCCAACGCCCTAACGGCCTCTCCCCGTCCCATTCCATCACCCTACCGGCCTCTTCTCCCCGTTCCATCTCCCCTATCCCATGGTCACAAGTGTGGGAGAGGGTTTAGCCGGATTTAGTATGCACCATGTCGTCTCCGTCTATAACCAGACCACACACACACACACACACACACACACACACACACACGCACGCACTTACATATATTTACATAGCCTCGGCCCGTGGCCCACGCACACGGCCCGCCCACCCCATGTGCGTACGCACACACGCCCGCCCGTCCCATGTGCGCACGCACACGGCTCTGCGTACACACGCGAGCATCCAGGCGGGCAATTAAGGCCGCACATGAACTCGTTTGAGACAGAGTCATATGACCTCTCCTTAAGGCGCGGAACGTGAACTCGAGTGCACACACACACACACACATGTACTGGCGTTTTGCATACGCGAACGCATGCGCACAGGGCACGTTAGACGCACACACGGACCCTTACATGGGGCCTGTTGGACGCACACACGGACCCTTACACAGGGGCCTGTTAGACGCACACACGAACGGTAACACAGGGCACGTTAGACGTACACACGGACCCTTACATGAGGTCTGTTAGACGCACACACGAACGGTAACACAGGGCACGTTAGACGCACACACGGACCCTTACATGGGGCCTGTTAGACGCGCACACGAACGGTAACACAGGGCACGTTCGACGCACACACGGACCCTTACATAGGGTCTGTTAGACGCGCACGCGACCGGTAACACAGGTCCGTTAGACTCAGAAGACGAACGCGCACGCATTCATACGGACAGACGCGCTTATCAACAGATTTCTCATCTCGAAAGGCAGACAAATCCATACTAAATACAGAACTCAGAAATGAATGATGTTTTTTCCCTATTTCATTCATTATCGCCACTTCCCGTATTAGCGAGGTAGCGTCGAGATCAGACGACTGAGCTTCAGAGAGGATAAAAAGAAAAGAATCTTCACTTGGCCCCCATTCTCTGTTCCTTCTTTTGGAAAAGTGAAAAAACAGGAGGGGAGGAGAGGGATTTCCATAGCAAACCCCGCTCCCCGCTCCCTCCCCTTTTAGTCGCCTTCTACGACACACGCAGGGAATACGTGGGGAGTTATCATCTTTCTCCCCTCTCCCCGGGGAGGATGAGAGAAATACTCACAAAAATAATCCTTCCTCACGAAGCCGCTAGAGTAATCGGTAAGCCGAAGCAGTGTATCGGTGCGCGATCGGTGGTGACTGTAAAAATCGGCCATTTGCATATAACTGCATTACTGCCGGTTGTAAGTCCCAAGGTCGGAGTGTTTACGACAGAGTCGTACCAGTCGTAAAACACCACAGTGGCAGAGTCGTTGGGATAAAGAGGAAATTATGAATCCCAAGTCGTCCCGTCCGTCTGTTGTTGAGGAGTATTGGCTCGTGCATGTGAACTGAAAGTCTTTTCTTCCTCAACTTAATCCAATTAAGTTTCAGTTTTGATACTCTGTTCCTCGATAGAGGAATCGGGACCTTAGTGCTTGCCACTAGGGACCCTGCCTAGTACAATAGTACCAGAAGCCTCTGGCAGGTGTCGCGAGTACATGTAAATATAAACGAAGGGGTTTACTAAAGCCTAAGGAAGTTGGGATATTCCTTCAAAACATCATCACTATTGTTTACGTAATGTCTGGCCAGTATGGGGCATAGAAATATAACACTGGGGCTTACTGAAGCCCAAGGAAGCTTGGACATTCCTTCAACACATCTTCGCTATTTTTACATAATGTCTGGCCAGTATGGGACGTATAGATATAACAAAGAGGCTTACTAAAGCCTAAGGAAGGAAGGACATTCCTTCAACACAACATCACTATTATTTACATAATGTCTGGCCAGTATGGGACAGAGAAATATAAATATATAAAGCCTAAGGAAGGAAGGATATTCTTTGAACACATCACTATTATTTACACAATGTCCGGCCAGTATGGGGCATATGAATATAACAACTGGGCTTACTAAAGCCTAAGGAAGTTAGGACATTCCTTCAACACAACATCACTATTATTTACATAATGTCTGGCCAGTAATTTCTGGATTTAATATCTTAGTTATTGTTCCATCTTACCAAAATTTTGTTGTATGCGTCTCAGTAACGATTTCGTAACTGGTAACTATAGATGTTGTTGCTTTGAGAAACTGCTAAATCTTGAAGGAATTCCATTTGTTAAGGTATTGGCAATAGAACTGATTTGCGTTGATGTCTCAGTACCTTAAAATATATGTCACTCATACTTAGGCTTTGTCATTTATAAGGGAGTTTGGTAGATAAATGAGTTTAGACTTAATTAGAATATTGAAGCACCAAGGAGTTAAGACTGTTAATATGTTAAACTTGCTTAAAAAAAAAGGGGGTTTTGTGAGTGTTAGCTTGTTTCTAGAATACTGTACAATGTTCACACAAGACTTTAACTCTCTCGAAAGAGAAATATCTTTTTAGAGAGAGGCTTGTTTGAAAGTCGGTAAAGATATCTTTTTCTGTGTCCCTAGTGTTGGGGCACTTAGTTAAATACTGTTTATTGATCTTCAGAAGAATTAAGTTCTCTACATATGAAAACAGATTTTTTGTTGGGGGGGAGGAGATGTTTCTTATTCCACAAAGATGACTTTGTCTTCAAGACCTTGCATGGATGATTAATTAGTCACTGTAGTGACCTTCCAGTTTTGTCAAGTATGCAAAAATCTGAACTGTGCGTTTCCATCTGAGTGGCTGGATAAATTCAGTATGCAGTACTTTATTTATCAGCTTTTTCTTAGTCTTCCTGAAGGGGTTTAGTGGCCTCGGGGCGCCTCACACAACACGCCTGCAGGAATTGCGGCATTAATGATCAAAACTGCAATATGATTCGGAGTGGGTGTCAGTATTGGGCGTGAAAAACGGGACAGGCTCCTGGCACTGCAGGCCAAAGAAGGTGAATTACATTCATTTTGGCGCAGTTGTTGAACGGCTTCATCGTGTGGGAAGATTAATTGCATTCATTCATTGGGGCTGCCGACGAGAGGATGCAGTCAGGCGCGTCCGCAAAGTCATTTCACACACACACACACACACCAGCTGGGTAGCGTGTTCCAAATTCCCCCGTCTGGTCTCTCTCTCTCTCTCTCTCTCTCTCTCTCTCTCTCTCTCTCTCTCTCCACCCCTTTGCCTTTGCCTCGCACGACTCACCTGTGGTCGCTCTTCGGCACAGTGGTATTATGACAGCGACGCCTCCTCGCCCAAGTCGGATTAACCTGATAAAAACCTGTCCACATTGCGTCTCGCGCGAAGCTATACTACTGCATGATGGCATTTCGTGTTACCATGACGGCTACACTTTGTCCAACATCCACAGGTCCCAGAGAGGAGACGGTGTGAGGGAAAGGCACGTTAATTGCATTATATATATATATATATATATATATATATATATATATATATATATATACTTGACTGTTGTTTATATACGTATATAGTAGCATAGTTATGATATTTGAATGGATATGCGTATATACCAACGTAGTTATGATAGCTGAATGTATAAGCGTATATCCCAGCATACTAGGCGAAGAGAACATACTCATAGTTATACCAGCATACGAGAATGAAGAGCGTACCCTTAAGCCGTTACGTAGCACAAAACACACACACACACACACACACACCTGCTGTATTATACAACGGCGTCTGCAACAGGAAGTGTAGTGCGTGTTGGCGGCCCTGACGTGACCGGGCGTGACCCAGGCGGCTTTGACCGTTGGATCTGGTTGACTGGTTGACTGGCTGTGTGGCCCTGGGCACGCCCTAAGGGGGGGAGAACAGAGACGTAGCGGGTAGGAGGACAGTGAACGAGTGCAGGTGTCACTGTTAGCCTCAGTGTGGTGATATCACCGTTCAATCCCCCTGCCCTGGAAAAAGACACTTGCTGGAGATTATTGTGTCTTTAATCATTCTTTAATCATGTTTATCCCCGTTGCGTCATCATGGCATCGTTGTTATCATTATTATCATCACGCCATTGGGTCGAACTGCCGTGCTCTAAAGAGTTTATATATTGAATTCTTTAGATGTTTTGAGCAGCAGCTGATCACGAGCTTGCGTGTGCATGAATAGTGATTAACTATTCAGTTCTGCAATGTTCTTTTCATCCTCGTGTCTCCTTGAATAAAAGTCGAAGCCATTATAGTACTTCTAACTTCTGTAGCTAAGTTGGCTTTCAGCCAGTCTTTGAGAGGGACTGTTTCCGACTCCCCCAAGATTTATAAATCATTAGGATATCTTCCCTTCCTCCAGTTTTACTCCATTCATAGTCACCCCCCAACCCAACGTTTTCATCAACACTGCTAAACATATTGACTTTACTTTTATTCACATTTACTCTCATCTTCCTTCTTTCACACACTCGTCTCAGCTCATTCACCACCTTCTGCATTTTCCTCTCTCAAATCTGCCATCAGTGCTGTATCATCAGGAAACAACAACTGACTCACTTCCCAGGCGCCCTCTCTCATCCCCTACACACTTTGTCGTATTGACCTCCCTTACCAACGCGTCCAGAAACGAATTAAACCCTCGTCCAGGAGTGAAGAGATGAGGTAAAGAAGAATCCCTTCACGGCAAAGAGTGACCTGACTTGGGTGAGCTGTGAGGGCACGAATTATGCCAGCGAGTCGGCAACAGAAAGGGACCCCCATAAAAAGCGTGCGTAATCAACTCCATTACGGAGGCCCCCTACGCTTTAAGGGACCCACTCCACGGTCATAAATGGAGCCGGCAGATAAAAGACTCGATGTATTCTGAGGCAGGAGCTATACCAACCGGGCACCGCAAGCGTGTTTAACATAATTAAGATAATTTGTTTATGATCGACCACTAGCGGGTAGACAGTCTGTCGCATATCTTGCCCCTTGCCCTGATGTGTAGGAGTTATTATCAGTATTGATACTGTAATCAGTATATTAACTATACTCAGACTTTTCATACTATCGCCGCTTCCCGCGTCAGCTTTGTAGTGCCAGGAACAGGCAAAGAAAAGGCCACATTCGCTCACACTCATTCTCTAGCTGTCATGTGCAATGCACTGAAACCACAGCTCCCTTTCCTCATCCAGGCCCCACAGACCTTTCCATGTTTTACCCAGGACGCTTCACATGCCCTGGTTCAGTCTATTGGCAGCACATTTTGGAATATAATTCAATGATTATTATTACTATTAATGGTACTGGTTTTGATATTATCATTATTATTATTATTATTATTGTTATTATTATTAATGATATTATTATTATTTATATTATTATTATTATTAGTGTGATTGTTTTTTTTTATGGTTTTTTTTATAATTACTGATAAAGTATCATTTTAAGAACACCATGGATTTGGATGTAAAGCATATTAGTGGATTTTATACTTTATGAAAGTGATTTAAGACCAGGGGACCTTGACATGTTACATTATTTTTTGCCATATGCAAGGTGATATAAGGGCTATGATGATCATGTAATATATGAAGTAAAAGTAAGTGAGCCGCCACTTCAGTGGTTCTCAATTTGCATTCCTTTGACCAAGGTATTGGCACTTTTCTTTCTGCCTCACCCTCATGTGGACTGCTGGTATTCTGTCCACAAATATACAATCTCTCCTTGTCAGAAATAACAGTTGACAACATTTAAGTTACACTACTCATTCTTTTCAGCTGTAGATTTTCCTTCTGAGTGCTTTGCTCTAGCCCTGCCTTTTTGGCAAAATGGTAGAACAGTAGACAGAATTAGTAGGTAGGAGTATTAACTGGGAGTATTAGGTTGAAGAAGTAGGTTGTAACATTAAGCAGGAATATTAGGTAGACACATTAGGTAGAAGTAGTTGGTAGGAATTTGGTTGGAACATTAGGTACGAGTCTCTGAAAACTGCACTAGAGTTGTCCTCTGCCAGTGGTCTGTTAGTGAAGTCTGGGAGCCATAGCATAATATATCACACTCTTTGTCCATCCATGTTTCCATCATGATCTCTGGTGAATAGGAAAACTCAGAAAAAAACTTCATATATGTATATGCTTCTTAAATCTTCACCTTGGTGAATATTAGTATGCATCAAATACTTCCTCATGATTTGTCTCTGTGGGCTTGACTTTCAAAAAATTTAGTGTTAAGGACTAAAGAGGATTGTGTGCAGCTTAGACACTCTTTTCTTTATGATGAATGGAAATGACAGTGATTATGATGGTAATAATGATAATAATCATAATAATATTGATAGTCATCACCTATTATATTTGATGAGCTTACTAGTAATGTTAGACAAAGGAAGAAAATTTGCTTTGGTAGGAGATTAGATGTAAACTGTATGGTACACAGCCCATAGAAGTATTTTAAATTTAGGTATTGTTATTATTACTATTTATATCATTATCATCATCATTACTATTATGATTGTTATTATTATTATTCTGGAAAGAGAGATTTTTACCTGTGTGGGCAAAAATGAGTATGTTTGAAGGTATAGTAAGTCCCAGGATTATTATATGTTTGCAAAGCATGGGCAATAGATAAGACTGTGTGGAGGATGATAGATGTGTTTGAAATGAAATGTATGGGGCAATATGTGGTGTGAGGTGGTTTGAACGAGTAACTACTGAAAGGATAAGAGAGAGGTGTGGTAATACAACGTGTGGATGACATAGCTGAAGAGGCTGTTCTGAAGTGGTTTAGACATATGGAGCGAATGAGTGAGGAGAGTTTGACAAAGAGGATGTATATGTCAGAAGTGGAGGGAACAAGGAGAATGGTGAGACCAAATTGGAGACAGAAGGATTTAGTGAAAAAGATTTTGAATGATCAGAGCGTGAACATGCAGGAGGGTGAAAGGCTTGCACAGGAGAGAGTGAATTGGAATGATGCAGTATACAGGGGTCAGCATGCTGTCAGTGGACTAAACCAGGGCATGCAAAGCACTCTGGGTATGCCATTGAAAGGTCTGTGGAGTCTGTGATTGTTGATTTGAAAATGGATAGGGCACTGTTTTGCCAGTGCATGACAGATAATAGCAAGCGAGCAGATGTGTGTTAATGAGGCCATGTCTTAAGCTATTCCAGGTGGTATCTTGTTAAAGTAGAAAAGACAAATATGCTAATAATGTACATACTTATATGCATATATTCATACATGGCTCATTAGAAACCTAGCTAGATGTAATTTTACATAAGAATAATTTTAAGTACTGAGTGAAGTTAGTCATATCAGTCCATTATCAATAATTGACATTTGATAGAGCAAAAATATTGAACATTACTGTACCATTCTAACTTGTAATTAATTAACAAAAGTATATAGGGTCTCAGGAATGGAATTATGAATATATATTCTTAGAATGCATGTAGTAAATTGAACTCCTTTCCTGATATCAAGTTTCAAAACTAATGGGTGCTTGAAATCTGAGCAGTAAGGGAGAGAGAGAAACCTCAGTGAAATGTTAGCATCATAGTTTGATATCTGAAGAAGACAAATAATCATTTAGTTTTGGTTTCTCCCTTCAAATCCACAAACTGTAATCTATACACAAATCCAAATCAGTGTTGGCAGAGTGGAGAATCTTTAATTCACTACATCATAAGATATGTCCATGATCCTGTGTATATTGTCAAGCTGGAGAGTTCATGGGTTTATTCAATAGTTAGTTTGTCCTAAATAAATGATGTTTATGTTAATTGATGCATATGGGAAAGTTTCAGGAATCTTTTCCTGTGCTGTACAGAAATATATTTTTTGTAGACGAGTGTAAATGTATTGGGATCTTATATAAGTTTGAATAGGCTGTCAGTAGTATTTGGGGAGGTAGACATTAGATTAACATAGTTAAAATTTAATACCTTGGAATAGTTTTCTCTATGGTAAAATTTAACCTAATATCTTGGAATAGTTTTCTCGAGAGAGAAACTTACAGATCCTAGTATTGGTGATTTCATATGAATCAAATCTTTAGGTGTAGTGTATATAGGTTCTTGATTTGATCACTATTTTGAAGTTTCATATTTCTACATTTAGTGAAGTTCAGGGAAAATCAGTGTATCTGAAATGTATCCCATAAGGAATGAAACTTTTCAGAGAAATGGGTTTGGTCTTATGTATTTTGAATGCTGGATCCACCAATGTGAGAATGAAATTTGCATTAGATTTAAAAGTTAAGAAGGTATTAGACTTAGTGATGAGGCCTGTGTATATTGTTTTTTGTGTATTGGTGTAAAAGTTATTCTCTCTGTAGACATTGATATTTAGGAAGGGAAGTTCATCTGTTTTTTAGTATCACAAATGGAGTGAATATTAGGGCATTCCAGATTCAAATAATCTAAGAATTGCTGGACTTGGTGCTTGGATTTCAACAGGAAGAATGTGTCATCAACATATCTGTAATAATATGAAGGCTTTAAGGTAGAAGGAAATTCTGTGAGGTCATTTTTGTTATGGTAACAGATTCAAATCTTTGTTGAAGGTCATAGTTGAGTAACCATATGCCATAAAAACAGTCTGTTTTTGAAGTTTACTTTCAAAGAACATTTTGTAATTGGTGATTATATGTCAGGATGGTAGGGCATTGTTTATGAATCAATTATTACTAATTGTTAGACCTTGATTATTAATTGTTTGTACTGCCTTTTTTGAATACTTAAGAAGTGTTCTTATTTAGAACTTTATCTATCTAGGTTTCAAATGACCTTCTATATTATTGATAGTTAACTGATAACTAGTGATGTTTTAAGGGGAATAGACCTTTCAAAATGATTTACTGAAGAATTTATTTAGAAAGCTGTTAACAGATATGTTAATGAGTTTGTTCCTGGTTTTGATATTGATTATGAAGGTTTGCTTCAACTCAAAAAGAAGTTCAGTTTCCACACCTACATGCACATACTCTCTTACAAACTACCCCAGTAATCCCTTATGTTTCTGTAGAGCTGTTGCAGTGTTCAGAAAGTCAGACACATTCACTAGGGGTATTCATGGGTCATAAAGTATAGTGATGTTGTGAGTGTGTCTTTGTGGGGAGAGTGCAGGGCAGTTGAACATTAAGTATTTTGTGTTTTCAATGTGTTTTTAGTGTTATAGGGATGGGTAACGTCCACAGTACAGACAAGGAAGTGTAGCTCATATATGTGTAGGATGTGTGGTTTCAGGTGAATGTCTGGCTTGTGGGATGGCATTTCAGACTGAATTTAGAGGGTGGCTGTTTAGTGCTTGTTGGTTTGTTTTGAAATATATATAATATGTCAATATTGTGTTTGTTTAGAGCGGGGTATGTCTAAGTATAGATTTCTGAAATATGAGGGAGGGGAAAGCTTTTTATTTCTATTTGTGGGATGGAGATTAGTTATGGATGGAGTGGTTTGGATGAGAGTTGTCTAGTGCTGTTACAATGGATTGAGTGCTGAGCATTGTGGAGTGGAATTGTACTGAAAGGATCTATTTTTACTTCTTCTCATTGTGTAGGTGTTGGGTGCCTGTGGTTAGCATGCAGCCAGTGATTGTTCTGTGTGCTTTCTTTTCTGTTTTTTGTATGTTTTTTATCAATGCCTTTGAGAAGATGGACAACCGGACAGGTCAAGCATGGAGGACATTGAGGGATTTTTCATCTTGTCCAATTTTCTTACAGGTTATTGTTGTAAGGGCATGAGGTTTTTATGTTGCCTTTTGTTATTTGTTGTGTGGGGAGTGATTGTCATGGGTGATTCTCAGATTACCTGATATTTTGTTCACTGTGAGTGATTGTCCATTCAGTGTGATAAGAGGGAGCAGATTTGATTCGTTTCTGTCTTAGACTGAAAACTTCAGTGGAGATGCAGACATTCTGTTCTGGGTGAGTCTTTGTTCCAGATGTTGAATGATATGATTCATTGCTGTTGTTTCTGTTGTGTCAGTGTATTGTGAAGTGATTTTGAGGTCTTTTGCATCTGGGAGAACTTTTATACTATGCTTTGCTGAAGGAAGTTGGAGGATATATGGGAAGAGATTGAAAAGTGTAAGAGAAAGAACTGCTTCTCTCTTTATATATTAATGTCAAATGATGAGAGAGAGTGAGTTTGGAAGATAGGCTTATGTGAAGATATACCAGGAGAGATTAAGTGTAGAATGGCACAAAGTAATTAGATGAAGCTAGGCAGTGCTGACGTGTGTGAAAGAACTGATGGAGTGTGAAAGGTGTGAGGTGGGCAAGTGAGAAAGTGTAGTGAATGGTGGCATGACAAAATTAAGTCTCTAGTGAAGGAGAAAAGTGAGTTGTGTGGGCATTACTTGCAAGGAAGGAGTGTGTGTGTGTGATTGGGAGAACATGGCATGAGATCAATTGTTTGGATCAGCCTAGTCCAGAACTGCTTGGAGTTGTATGTGAGTTCTTTGATGGCAATGAATGCAGATGTTTGAGTCAGCCTGACTCAGAACTACTGGGAATTATATGAGTGTTCTTTTACAACTACTCGAAAATACAACCTTTATATACAACTTGTGATGAACACAGTGTACATTGTCCACAACCGTTGAGAATTAATAGGGAACAAATTTTTCTTTTTACAGAATCCTGGAGTGAAGATAATGACACGTTCTCTGTCGACCATAAGGGCGAGAGACGCCCCTCCTGAACTGCACAGTCTCTCGATATGTGGCCATCAGGTGAGTGAAAACCAATTTGGGAATCAGGAAATCCATAAATTTGATTATCTATATATATTTTTTGTGTGTGTTCTTTATCGTATAACGTTATGAACATCTTGAAATATCTCCTGTTCTATATTATTTGATAATCTCTTGGCGGCAGAGATACTCGAGAATTTACCACAGGAAAAAAGGGTATTCGAGTCCATTTTTTAGCGCAATCTAATGGCACAGTAGCGGGAATAAATAACTTTTATAGCAACCCGGCCTACGTCATTAACTCCCATAAAGAAGACCACGTTGGTAATAACAACGCGTCCTGGGGATAATTAACCTCTTGTGAGGGCGGTGGTCTCTTCTCGCTTCTCCTCCACGACAGAGGCCATCACAGCCAAGACCACCTGTTGCAATGTTGAAGGAGCCGTTGCATCAGTTGCAGAGTCGTCCTCGGTGTTCAGATGACTCCACCAGTGTCTCAGGAGTGGCACTGTGGAGGGCGGCTGTTGCAAGGGGGCCCCGCCCTTTGAAAGGGTGAGGCAATATTAAGTAATTTGGTTTCATGTATAGGGCTCGCACATCACCGGGTAATGTCGGGTTCCTGGTGCAATAGATGGGTCGTCTGTCCAGATTCCTTGTGCTTTCCTTCAGCCCGGTCTTGGATAATAGGAGTCAGGATGCTTAAGTGTCAGAATGTTAAAGTACACTTATAATCTCGGGCTAATATGGGTGTTAGAATGCACTTAGGTGTGTACGTTTGTTAGAATACACTTAAGTAAGTTTTTAAAAGTATACTTAAGTGTGAAGGTTTGTTAGAATACACTTAAGTGTGTACGTTTGTTAGAATACTCTAAGGGGTGTGCGTTTGTTAGAATACACTTAAGTGTGTACGTTTGTTAAAATACTCTAAGGGGAGTACTTTTATTAGAATACGCTTAAGTATGTAAGTTTTTAAGAATATACTTAAGTGTGAACTTAAGTTTGTATGTTTTTTAGAATGCACTTAGATGTTTACGTTTCTTAGAACACACTTAAGTGTGTACGTTTGTTAGAATATACTTATGCGAGAACGTTTGTTAGAGTATGCTTAAGTGTGTAGGTTTGTTAGAATACGCTAAAGTGTGTAGGGCTTGTTAGACTACACTTAAGTGTCTGCGTTTTGTTACACTACATTTCGATACTTATATCTTAAGTAAAGTGTGAGTGTATGCCAGCCGTGTTTACGTATAAGAGGTGACGATGAAGAACAGGCCATCTTGTTTCCGGTCGTCCGACACCGTTGTGGTCAGGGAGTCGCGTTGTCTTGCCAAGGGTCGGGCCAGAGACCACCCCCGTACCCAGCGGTCGTCCTTTCGGACCATCGTGTGCCCAGTGTTCAACTCTGTTGGTCTCATGGGTCGTAACCCCGTCATGCCAAAGAGGCTGAACCAACTTGGATCACAGATACGTCGTAGGCGTAGTAAATTAGTTATAAATGATTAATTTTACGATGCTAGTTGACGGGGAAATCTATATTTGAGCTATGATTATTTCTCTCTCTCTTCTTCCACTTACTGTAAGTGGGCGAGGCTGTTTAGTGGCGTCTGTCTCTCTGTGTGTCATGTCATTCCACACCGTAAATCAGTCTCGGTTGAAAATGAACGTTTCTCAACTTGGGAACAGTGATTGACGTGGATATATGTATATATATATATACTCGAGCGTTTCTATACTGCAGGAAGAAAATGGTGTGTGGAAAGGGCACGCGGGGATTTGAAGTGGTGATGTGGGTGTTCAACTTTTATTTTGCCAGTGTTTTATTGTATTGACCTTGGCTTCTGCGGGATATATCGAAAGGTCATGTGTTTAAAGACCAGGGTCTCAAATTGGAGCTTGGGTCCGGGGTAAAATTGGCTGACCCTAGATGGGAAATGTAATGCAGCACATTGTACTACACGGTAGTACTCTTGTTGGATGTGATATTCATCGTTAGGTATTGCAAGGTGTACTTCTTTTTTTTTTTCTTTTTTGCTGGAGTTGTACACATATTGGTGTTAGTTAGTCACTCATGGCGTTACTTTGAATTCCTGATGCAGTTGGATTTAAGATTGGATTCTCACGTATGTCTCTTTATGGTTGCCCCGTTGGGTCGTAAAAGATTGGATTGATTAGGTTCATGGGACGAGAAGACTGTACATTGTGCTTGTCATAAGTACATGATGATGTACACACACACACACACACACACACACACACGCACGCACGCACGCAAACGCAAATATCCGTCCTCCTCCTGCGTTTAAGACCTTTAAGCTGTTGTCAGCAATGGCTTGGGGTCAGGAGGGTGCTGGAAGGTATTGTCAGCAATGGCTTGGGGTCAGGAGGGTGCTGGAAGGTAATGTCAGCAATGGCTTGGGGTCAGGAGGTTGCTGGAAGGTATTGTCAGCAATAGCCTGGGGTCAGGAGGTTGCTGGAAGGTATTGTCAGCAATGGTTTGGGGTCAGGAGGGTGCTGGAAGGTATTGTCAGCCATAGCCTGGGGTCAGGAGGTTGCTGGAAGGTATTGTCAGCAATGGCTTGGGGTCAGGAGGTTGCTGGAAGGTATTGTCAGCAATGGCTTGGGGTCAGGAGGGTGCTGGAAGGTATTGTCAGCAATGGCCTGGGGTCAGGAGGTTGAGAGAGTTGAGTGTCTCGCGCGGAGAAACCCACACACTGTTGGGGAATGTCATTGCTACATGAGCTTGGAACTAACGGGTTAGTCTTTAGGATAACAGATTGAGGTGGTCTTGGGGTCGGTACATAAATAGCTTCCATTTCGGTTCGGGAGTGTTCTTGAGAGCTTAGCTGTGGTTTTCGTTTCCTCTCCTACACAGCTAAGCTTTGGTGATTCTTGATCTAATTCCTCTCTATTACCACCTGCGACCCTGCTATCTGCCAAAGGGAGCTATTTCATTTTCTGTAAGTATCTTAGATATCTCTTTTTTCCCTTTTGGTATACTTCAGGTATGCTAACTGGAAGAGCGATGATTGAGAAGGCCTTGTCTCGCGCAGAGCAGTTAGTGGTTTGGGGAGTGATAGATGATGCATTTGCTTCGACAAAGCAAGTTCTCGCTCATCGCGTAACTCAGATGTATACTTCCGTCGTTGAGGCGTAGTGGGAAAAGTGTAATACACTTACCCATTGCCATTAGTGATTGCACACACACACACACACACACACGTACACACACACGTGCGTATATATGTACACATAAGTGACCAAGTGGGGTGTAAGTCCACCTTATTTCTCAGTGATTCCCAAAGGCAGCAAAGTCCACCTCTGTCATCCACTATCAACCACATTCGAGTCTCGCACATTCTTGGTACATCAACTGCACGTCAGCCCTCTTGTGTGTGTGTGTGTGTGTGTGTGTGTGTGTGTGTGTTTTGCGCTCTCTGCATCCTCTACTGTCACTAAATCCCACAGCACTGCTAACAGGGCACTGTAGCAACAAGTAAAACTCCTTTATCACCGGTGGTTCATTTCGAGGCCCGAGGCGTGTCAGAGGAACACATCTCATCAATAAAACAATATTCTCAGTCGCTGAAGACGTTCTGTGTTCCTAATGCCTGCGTTCAGAAGCTATATCGGCTGAAGATCCTCAAAACGCCGTTCCGAACCCGATATATAACATTCTCGGATTCACGTTCGCGTCGATTACCGGCGTTAGAAGATCGACGATTATTTCCCGGCGGGTATCGAGCGAATCCTGCTTACTTATACTGGATCAGCCGGGCTAAAGTGAATATTGGGGCTCTCTCCCTCCCTCCCTCTCCCTCTCCCTCTCTCTCCCGCGTGTGAATATTGAGATGCAGATGGAGAATCGGCCGTGAAATGAAAGTGGAGACAACCCCGGCATGTGAATCACCCCAGAGGAGGGGCAGGACAGCGAAGCAGCGAACAGGGATTCGAACCTGTGTCAATACGAGACCCGTTCGGATCAGTTGATTACAGATATTAATAGGTTTACGTCCATTCCCGGTCAAGATTGGCTTTGTAGGGGCGCCAGCGTGTCTATTGGGGCTGCGGTCGAAAGGGATGGGATATTTTCTCTCGGTTTTTCTGTCCCAGCGAGAGGGAGTCCTGTTGGGAGACGCTTTCTGCAGAGCCGTGGTCCATCTGCCTTGATTCGTACGTGAGCGAATTGAGTTTAGTTATATGTACAAGAATTATAAGTAGCTATTTAGTCTCGGGATACACTCTTCCGTCAATGCCTCAGATGATTTTGCTGGGAAATTTTGGCACCAGGCTCTTTTTGCCAACCTTCCCTCATTGGGTCTTCCTACTTTCGTAATGTTTTTGGGGGGCAATTATTTTTAGTTCGATTTGGGATGTTCATTCAGCTGCGTGTGGATCGCATTTGATGTTCTGACCGAAGCTGAAATAAACTGAAGTTATTGTTCCTTCTTCTCCCGTGTTCGTAATCCCTTGCGTGAACTCTTAGACAGAATTACCAACTTAAATGTTCATAATAGTCTGGGCTGTTTCTCGAGTCGTCATCCTCCCTCCATCCGTTTTCCAACCCATTTCAAAGATACATCTCTCCCATTTTCACTTGCAATCTTGCAGCCATTGCACTCTGTGGAAATGAAGACTCGCATCATAGCATCGTTGAAAAGAAAACGTAATTCGCATCTCGTAGACAAGGTCGTTTTAAACATCATTTTGCGCAATACTTGATAGTTGCATCAGGCTTGCACACTAGTGATCATGTGTTGCATGCAACTCAGATTCTCTGGTGGGATAAAGTGCTTTGCGAAGTTAAGTATCTCGCCCTTAACTATAAGGTAGATAGTGTCGTCAGTCCTGCGTCACAGTGATTACTCTTTGTGTGTTTCGGGGAGAGAGTTTTACACTCGTGTTGCCCCGTCTCTCGACCTTGCATGTATGCAAATACTTGCACCCCTAGCCTTTGCCTGGAACTCACATTTTATCGTGTATCCACTCCGGGGTGATGAACAGTTGGGTTGACTGTGGGCTCCCTTCAGCCAGGAGGGCTAGAATATGCGTTACGCTAACTGGCTGTACTGTATAGGTCCGTGTGTGTGAAGTCTAGACACATTCTTGTTTAACGAGAACTGAGACAGGAAGTATGAGAGAGAGAGAGAGAGAGAGAGAGAGAGAGAGAGAGAGAGAGTGTGTGTTTTGCAGTTTTAGCTATTGAAACACTCGGCTTGGGTGTGTAGGCGGAAGGGAGGCATGTCATATGACAAGGGGAAAAAAATGTTTTTATGTTTTTTTGTGATTTTTTTTTTTTTTTGTAAGGGTAGGGTTGTTTTTGTTTACGCAAGTGGGGGGGGGGGGGGAGAAGGAGGGGGGGGGGGGGAGGGGGG
>JAYMFT010364826.1:0-22399 GCA_038088735.1 Panulirus argus
ATATATATATATATATATATATATATATATATATATATATATATATATATATATATATATATATATATATTTGTAAAACTGTTGTCATTCCATGTGGAATATGTATGTCACTAAAAACAAAATATTTGTACAGTGCCAATACAAATTACAACGCTCTTCTGATCATGAAAGAGTTGAAAGTCCCTAATATTTATAAACATCTACGCAGCTTGTATATTTAATGAACAAATTTGCATAGCAATCTATCTGTAGAGGTAACCAGTATAATATACGCCTTTATTGTCATATAAATATAAATAATTGTTTGGGGAAAACTGTGAGACTCATTCTTTTTAACTTCATTATTTTATTTCATTATTTGAATAAAGCCCAACGTATCAATCATCATGATCCTCTCTGACAAATTGATCTGGGCAATAATTAAAATCCCAGATAAACCCAGGTCGTATCTCCAGCTTTAGGCATGTTTCCCTCTTCCATTTTGTCAACAATACCCACGCGTCAAAATCTCCCTGGTCATTTACCGGGCCACTGGACATGCCTTCAAGATGTGCTGATATGGAATCTGCTTTGCCAATCCTCGGCCAAATATCGGTGTATCTTGCCACCAAGTATTTACCGTGGAGGAGGCTGGGTTAAGTATTTATTATGGAGGAGGTTGGGTCGGAGTTCGATGCCGGGCGGTGGGGCGGGTCGGCGCACCAGGCGGCCACCGACAATTACACGGGTCACGGCCCACGGCAGGCCACCACTGGCTAATTCCTGGGTCGCGGTCTGTGTCGTTAGACATGGGTAAATGATCCATTAAAAAGTTTTAAAGAATAATCCCTCTCCTCTTGCCCTCCATACTTATTTAATGTTTATTACCACACACAAAAATCACCAGCCTTCACACAGCAAACATACTTCAACGGATAATCACATCTAAAGTGAATAACTGAAGAAATTCGATCATTTATCCCTCTTGCGTCTGACAAATTGAGATCCCCCATTAAGAGGATTTGTCAACTCGATCTTATCCTGTAAATGCAATCAGGTCTTGGCCACAAATTGGAACTGGGAATTAGGATTAGGAACAGAAATTTAATATTGATATCCGTATTGGGCGGCTTTGGGAATGGGATTTTCATAATCACAGATGTAGTTGCAGTCGATGAAAATACCGGCATCCTGGACTATCCGATCGTGTTCACAGGACGATATTGAAAAATACATACACTACAATGGCGGGAAGCCAAGTGTATTTCATATACGCTTTATATGATTTCATGTGATTCTTTTTAATTCAGTAAAACGTTTTTGTCTCTTTCTGAAATATATCATCATCTGGGGAAGAGAACCTCCGACCAATCTAAAAAAAAAAAAGCGCGCGCTCCCAATTTGTACATAATCGATCTCAGGAAATTTCATAATAAACAAATTATACTCTCACTCGCTCTCCCCTCTCCCTCCTTCGCCTGGGGAATTAATGAGGTTCCTTTTAAAACCTCGTTAACGAGATATGAACACGTTAACAAGGTTAGTATTCTCCGGAACCCTGGTATAATGAAATGACTCCAACAGTAGGGTCTGAGCAACTGTCTTGCAGCCGCTAGACATAGTTAGGAGTTTTTACTAACTGGCTTACGAGAGGTTCGCTAACAGAAGTTGAGAACAACCGACGTATATAGAACTTCTGAAATCAACATTGACCCTCACGATTCCTGTTCACTTTGTTCTTGTCTTGTTCTTTAATGACGTTATTTTCAGCAACGCGTTCCGTCACAGTGTTCTCCAATGAAGCGTTACGTCATAGATATTCCCAACAACGCATCACGTCACAAGTGATAACCCTCTCTGCTGATACCCCCTTCCCCTTAGGTGAAGACCCCCTGAGCTAACGACCCCTTCAGCTAACGACCCATTCAGACACGTCCTACTGCTGAAAAGAGGGGACAAGTGGGAGATGAGATGCGAAAACATTGCTGTACTTGAGAAACAACAAGAGAACGTTTTGGAAGGATGTGAATAGTGTCCAGAGAACAGGACGACAAACGGGAGTAGATAAGTAAGTGACAACAGACAAGAAAGAGATGATGAAGTAGACGAAGCGAGTGCTCTGAAGAACGCTGGATGACTGGGTGAAGGCTGTGGGGTCCCGGGACGAGGTGGTATGCGAAGCGGGTGAGTCACTGCGAATGGTTTGGTGAAAAGAGAAAAGTGATGAAAACTTTGCGTAAGATGTAGTGTGGCAAAGCTGCTGGAGTGAATGACATTGAAGTTAAACTTTTAAAGAAAGTGGATGGCAGTGACGTTGACTGGTTACTCGATCTATTCAGCGTTATTTTTCAAGGTGAGGTGCCTGAGGATTGCAAAGGTGTCCTATGTGGAAGGCAAGAACAGAAGAGAACCTTCGAGTATACATAGTCAGCTGAATAGCTGAGTGGTGACTGAGGTGGTGGTGGTATACACACAGCATTAGACTGGGACAACGTCGTTCCAGTGGTGGTAGATGTGTGGACCAGGTGTCTACTTTCAAGAACTTGCGAGAAAAATACTGAAGAGAAAGAGAAGGATTTATATATGTTAACAGCGAGAGAGAGGACTTGTGGAAGATGTTAAGAACATCTGAGTACCTGGAATGTAACTAGATGTAGTGCGGAATCTTTATCAGGAGAGTAAGGCATGTGAGCAAAGAATAAGGGAGGAGGGTGGGTGGCTCCCGGTGAAGGTGGGCCTGCGTCAAGGATGTGTGATGTCGCCACGGCTGTTTAATCCGTTTCTGGAGGGCAGGGTGGTGAGGGAGGTGAATGCATGGGTCTTGGAAGAAGGAGCAGGCCTGCGGCATACTGGAGGATGGGCTGGAAGCATAAAAGGTGTATCAGGGTCTTATCCGTAGAGACAAATGGGAAAAAGATAGCAGCGAAAAGTGATAGCAAGAGGCAGGAATTTATTCCTGTCAACGAGTTCCGAAAACGTCTGCAGGAGAATGATGCTCCCGAAGCTATCGTTGTCGAAGCCAGTTGACAGCAATACATCCTGGCTCTTGACTGGTGTTTCCAGATACCACAGATATTATAACTTCATTGGCTGACTCCGTAACAGAAATTTCAGACGTTATCTGAGTTTGGGATACGGCGTAAAAGAGGAAATTCGAGAGTAATTGCGATCAAGAGAAAGGTAATGGAGGTGCGAAGGACATTGAGAACGGCGGGTAACGAGGACCCGGAGGACGTGAAGTGCCCTGGGTACCTGGGATTGGACATGGCAGCCGATGGGCCCAGGAGGGATGGAACCACAGAGTGGGAGACGGGACTGTGGTCCCTGGTGCACCGAGGAGAGTGAGGAAGAGGGCAGTCTCCGTCAGAGCACGACTGATGGTACAGCAGTCCCAGCGGTGTGGCGCGGACGTGAGGCCCGAGCCACGAACGCAGAGGCAAGGACGAGGATGGACGTGTTGGAGACGAAAAATCTGAGGACGACGTGTGATGCGAGGCAGGGTAATCGCGTCAGGAATGACGGCGAGAGAGAGAGGTGTGGTAGGACGCGCAGTCCGACTGAAAGACCTGACCAGGACGTACTAAAATGGTTCGGACATAGGCAAAGACGAGGGAAGAGAGACTGACTGAGGGAGTTAGTGGGAGGAAGAGACTGAGAAGAAAATAGAGGGAGGGAGTGAAGGAAGCTTTGGGGTACCAGGGCTTGAACATGCAGGTAGGTGAGACGTGTACAAAGGACAGAATGAACTGAAATCTCTGTGGTGTGTGGGAAGCGACGTGCCCTGAATGGGGCACATGAAGTTGCTCTAAAACTAAACCATGGAACAGTCTGTGGGGCTTGGCTGTGGACGGTCGGCTCTGGTTTCAGTTCATTACACACGGCAGCCAGAGAACGAATGTGTGCAAATGAGGCCATTGTTCGTTTATTCCTAACGCTACCTCCCTAATGCCAAGATAGAAATAAAGCATATATATATAAAGATAGATGGATGAATAGATAGATAGATAGATACACGATGATCCAGAAGAGAGACGGGGTGGCCATGGAGCATGATAATTAACTGGTCTGTATAAACGAACAGATTGATATCCTTCGCATTCAGTGGATGTAACTCAGGGGAAGATGCTCCCAGCATCGCCAGCCTCCACCTCAAAGACGCCGGGCAGGATCTGATCCCTCCTAATCCCTAATCTCGCGTTCCTAATCCCTCCTCCCCTTTTGGCGGGCAAGAGAGCTGAAGCCGCTCCACCTCCGCCTCGTTGGCTCGGGATTTCGGAGTTTATAGTCCTGCTGGAGGAGGCGGTTTATTATGTTGTTTTTTTTTTTCTTTTTAGCCCGACTGGCGGTGAAGGTCGGGGCGACCCCAGGGAGGAAATGGAACGTCATTTGCTCGGCCACGGCTTTTGTCGCCGATAGACCTGCCCAGCCGGGTGTGTATTGCTTATTGATATCCTCGTTACCGCTCCTGTAGGAGGGACGGGACGGCGCGGGGGAGGACCTGTCCCCGTACCCTGGCCCAGCCCCCGTCTGCCGCGTCCACCGCCGGCCGGGTCGGACGGAGGAGAGAAAATGCGGTCTTCCAACACGGCGTCGGATTTGGGGGACAAACAGAAGGATAGTCTGAGGGGAGGAGAGGATTGTGGCGGAGACAAAGGACCCCCCATACCACAAACAACCCTTACAATAGACGATATGGGACGACAATAGACGAAACAATAGCAGGCTGCCCTCTAGTGGCGTCTCCGACCCTACGCGTGTGATCCTAACAAATGTTTATGGTGTTGGAATCTCCTGGCGAACCTTAGTACTTGTTGATGCTCATTGTCCAAAGGATCTGATCACCTGCGCTGATTCTCCCGATGTATAATGGGGGATTCATGAGGCCTCCTCCGGCGGGGCATACGTCATGCGTAGCTTACTGCAGATTACTGAACACCAAGGGCATGGTAAAGGAACTTGGAATGCAAATAAGGACTTAAGAATTATTGATATCTATTGGCTGTTCCATATCATCTCCCGCGCCTGTAACTTTAACCCTCTCTCTCTCTCTCTCTCTCCCCTCACCGTGTGTGGTCGCCACGCCATCTCACGCAACACTCAGTGTGTCTGTTGGTAACAGCAGGGAACCCTCTCTCCCTGCCTAACTCAGGCAATTTCTATAACACACGACCGCCTGGTGTTGTCCTACCCTGCCAGGTACTGTCTAACCCTGTCACAGAACCAGGTTCTTGTGGCAGCAGGCAACCCACGCTCTGCGCAACCACAAGAAAACGAGAGATCCGCAAGGAAGGCTGAACACAGCATAGGAAAGATCTGTATTATTTGTCAGAAAACGGGAGGTAGGGGACTACCATTCAAACTGCAGAAGGAATCCGATAATAATGATGTTCAAAGATGACCAAAGTCTGACGGAAGAACTGAATTAGAGGAAAATAAATGAAGAAATAAAAACAGACGGGAAAACCCCAAGGCAGGATTGGAAGGAGTGAGTCACATTATTAACTCCCGGAGAACACAACTGAGGCTGTTGATTGATGATTATAGTGACGATGGTGGTGATGAGGGGGCGGGGGATCTCTTGGCAGGCAGGAGGTGACGGTGGCGGGGATGGTGAGTTAGCCTGGATGAGGTGGAGGTGCTGGTTGGAGAGAGTCACCGTTTTGAGCGCCTCTTGATAAGTGGCGCAAGAGGGACCCAGGAGGATCTTGCACGCCCTTGTCTGTGTGTGTAATTAACTCCTTGTGGTATACAGGAGGGGGCCTCGTGTGTGTGTGTGTGTGGTGGGGGACAATGTGCGTGGTGGGTAGTTTAATGTGGTGGCAGACGGCTGTGTGGGAGGGTCACGTCTGGCAAAGGGGGGGGGCGCCCCGCCTGGGCCTCCCACGGCGAACCCGGACTTAATAACCAGAAAATAACCGACTGATAAACAACTTTCCTTTCGACGTGGGCTACAACCACCCCCATCCCTCCACTCGTGGGCCCCCAGGGGGCCCCTCCCCACCCCTCACTCGTGGGTTCCCCAGGGGCTTCCTCCCCATCCATCCCAGTCCTTCATTACTCTCTCAATTGCACTGAATCTTTATTCCTTCTTCATCTTTATCACGTGTCTTTCCCACTGCATCATCACCCTTATTTTGACAGCCTTTCTCCACTGTCCCCGGCTTTCCCCAAGGCTTTACCCCCCCCCTCACGTTTTCCTCTCTGCCTTCCCTCCTCGCTACTGTCCTCTTCCGCTCCTCTCGCTTCCCCTCTCTACTAGAGTCTTACCACAGAGCTAAGTCCGCCCCTGCTCCACCTCCCTCCTTCAGTAGAGCTTCGTCTGTGCTCACCCTCTCGCATTTTCTACCTATCTCCCTGCCACCTCCTATCCCCCTTCCCCCCGTCGCTATACTCTCTCATCCCCACCCTCTACTATACTCTTGCCTTCAGACATACATGTGAGGGGAACAGGAGGTAACCAGTTACTTCAGGGCTCCTCCTCCTCCTCCTCTTATGGCCCGGGTTCCATGGCCCCAGAACACACGGGACAGAAGGAAACGACGCAAAAATCCACGTGTGATCACCGTATCCAGTTTAACCACCGTACTGACAGGTGACGTAACCTAGTTGGAGACAAGTCAGGATGTGTGCGGATGTAACTTCCTCCGTCACTTTGTTATCAACTTCCATGTTACTAACTGGTAACTTCATATGCTTACCTCCCTCATACGGTATCGCCACCCATCACTTTACCGGCAGTAACTTCACCCCCACTACTAACTTCCCCGCCATTATCACCACTAACTTCCCCACCACCACTACTAACTTCCCCAACCGTGGACCCCCTGCCCCGCCCCCCCCCCCAAACTAACCGCTGTAACTGCCACCGTCCGTGCATCGTTTGTTACGTATTGCCGTAACATAGGTCACAACGTATAATTTGCAATGTAGCTAAATATGCAAATGCAACATGTCCTCTCCACTCTAAAGGCGGGACGTGCGTGGACACCGCCACTCCGCTGGGCGTGAGGACAAGCGAAGTGATTAGCCAGATATCCTACTCTTCGTATCCTCGTCTTACCACATCCCTGCCGTAGGCGTAGAGGCGACCTGGATACAATAGCGACATTATCGTAGAATATGTTTACACTCTGCGCCGCTAGGACAGGAGAAAAGGGAGAAAAATCCCCCTGAGGAGCAGAGGAATCGAAGAGTTTAATCCCGGGCCACGGTCTGCGGGGCCGCCTGCCTCAACCTCGACAATCACAAACAGTTTTCTGGATTCTCGGCCAATTCGTCAATAAACAGGCCACACAAAGGCGGTACCTGGGAGCGCGGCCGGGCACAAAGGAAGAGGTAGCGCAAATGAATTAGTTAAGCCTTGTTTAGCCAGGATTAAGCGACATTAATTGATATTTAACCCTTCGGGACGACCCCCTGGTGGCCGGCGGCTGAGTTACACTTGGGGAGGATTCGAGTATAATGTTCTCTGGTCGATTTTATGTCCGTTCTTAATATTTCATCCCTCAGGGAATGATTTGTCTAGAAATATACACCTGGATAGAGATAAGAACTATTATTCTGCATCCAGTATGAACGCGGATCAGAATTATCGATTGTAAACGAGAAAATTTACGCATATTTAAGCAAGGACGAAGATCAATATCTCTCCTCACGGGCCTTGATCCTCAAAAAAATATTTACCTGCCGTTGAAGGGAATTTTTATACACATCCGCGTCAATATTTTCTGCCTCAGTTAAGCACAGATACCGTCACTACGTCCGCAGATGATAACTGGAATATTTCTGCTAACTGATCTGAACTATTATTTAAAATACAGGAAGATGAAACCTAGGCTATGGCTCCTGCAGCTGGCGTCCATTACAGACGCCACCTGGTGCCTCCTTAAACAATGTTGGCAATTAAATGTTCTAACGACTCATTGTGACAAATATCTTTACAAATAAAAATTTTAGAGAGCAAAAAGACAAAAGTGGCACAGATTTTAGCGTTTCCCCGACGCGTCTCAGGTCTGCAGCGGCCACAAAAACGACAAATAATGCTTGATGGACGGGACGACGGGGTCCGGTGCGTCTGGAAGCGAACAACCAAGATTTATAAACAGACTTGTTGGCCATAACGAATACTAACCCCCCCCCCCTCCACAACATCCAAAAAGACTCCCCCTGGCTCATAACGCGGTCAGTGATGCGCGTGCGCACGGGGCAGCGCGAATAACCAGTCCGGTTGCCAAGTGAGCGCATTTCAAAGAGTGTTTGGAGGACTTGTGAGAGCTGTCATCAGTATTATGGTATCTGCTCAGCGGAACACCTGCTTCCTGTACTCACTCTTCAATTTCCACGTTCAATAAAACTTTCAATTTCTATTAGTTAAGTCAAAATATATCTTTTGTCTCCTTAGTTTACATACGGCGTCATAAACTTTGACATATAGTTGTGGAGTTTTAGTTTCAGGAACCTGAGAAAAAAAGTTGTTCAGATCCAACACTGTCTCTTAGAAGTAACATCTGAATCTTTCTTAAGTCTACAAGATCATCGTTTGCGAAATTGAATTAATATTGCACATTCTTTTCTTAGTCTGAAGAGCTCTTCTATATTGTTCTCTGGCGGGGCGGAGCGGGGCATTAGGACTGGGCGTGGTGGGGCGGCACATCAGGGGGTGGGGCGGGATGAGAATGAAGGGGCGATGGTGGGGGGGGGGAGGATGGTTGGCAGGGGCGTAGTGGGGCCAGATTGCAGGGGCGGGGCGGGGCGGGGCCCGGGGTGGGGCAGGTGCGGGTGTCAGTTACCAGGGCTGCCCCGCCGCCATTGAGGGGCCACAGGAGGTAAATTATCCAGTCCGTGAGGCTTTGGGGGTAAGTCGAGCGAGAGGACCGGCAGGACGGGCCCAGATGGTGGCCCTACTGCCAGCGGGCCCCCACGCTGTTGGTGGGCCCCTATTCCCTCACTGCGGGCCCTAAACTGCAGCCGGGCCCCTACATTGCTGGTGGGCCCCCACATAGCTGCTGGGCTCCCACACTGTTGGTAAGGACTCACAATTTGTAGGGCCCTACGCTCCTAACGTGGCCCCACCCTGGCCATAGCAACCTGGCCACAGCCCCATCATGGCCACAACATCATCTTGCCACATTACCACAATGACAACAACCTCATCCTGGCCATAGCTCCACTTGGCCAAAGCCTCACCTGGTCAAAGCTCCACCTGGCCAAAGCAAAACCTGGCCAGAGCCTTATTTGGCCGGAGCAACATCTGACCACAACCTTACCTGGTCATAATAGCATCTGGCCAAAGCCTCACCTGGCCACAGATCACTTGGCCATAACTTCATGTGGCCGTAGCTTCACCTGGCCATAGCCTCACAGGGCCACTGAACCACCTGGCCACAGCCTCACCTGGCCACAGCCTCACCTGGCTATAGTACCGGCTAGCCACAGCCGCACCTGGCCACAGAACCACCTGGCCACAGTCTCATCTGGTCACAGTACCAGCTGGCCATATCCTCAGCTGGCCACTGTACCGGCTGGCCACAGAAGCACCTGGCCACAGGACCACTTGACCACAGCCTCACGTGGCCACAGTACCGGTTGGCCACAGAAGCACCTGGCCACAGCTTCACGTGGCCATATCCTCACCTGGCCACAGCACCAGCTGGCCACGGCGGCGGGCCAGGTACGGGGCGTGGGCTAGATGGGCTTGTGGCCGAGCGCGACCATGAGAGGCCGGGTTACGGAGGAATTAGCCCGCCGCGCCGCTCCTTCTGCTGGTGACTAATTTACCAATAGCGTCATTAATACCCTTTTCGGGTGTAGTGAGAGGGAAGGCCCGCCACTGGCCATCGTTCGGAGGGCCGTACCATCGGTCGGGCGGCCCGGGCCACAGCCCGCACGACCGACTGAAGCAAAATGGTGGCTGGCGAGGCGGCGGGAGGCCGTGGTCGCCCCGACCCACTGAAGAACCATCGTAGCGAACATCACCTGTACTTCCGCACGGCTGCTCGCGCTACCGTGTCGCCACCGCGCCCAATGCCACACCCTCGGGCGCGTCCCCTTCCCGCCCTTGTCGCGCGACGCCCCACGGGCCAAACCGTCGCTGCCGGGGCGCTGGGGTCGTACGTCGGGAGCGGGTGCCGGCGGACGCCAAGCGATAATACCACGGGAGTGTTCAATGGCCAGACGCCATCAGTGCCCGCTCTCACTCCGCCCTTACAGACTCATATTGAACCAACATATTTATAACACCTTCTGGAGAGGCTACAGATTAGCCCAGCCCGCGGGGCCCCGACACACACACACACACACTTCATAAATATCCTACTTATCATGTATTATCCTGCCGGATCCTCCCTAACCTCCACCTCCCATTATCCGGCACAATATCTGTACTGGGATTAATAACCCGGGGCTCAGAATACAACTGAAATGTCTGCTTCATACAGTTACAGTATGTAATTGTTCGTAATGCTGTCGTCTGTTGGAAGAAGTATTTTCTTTTCTCCATAAATTCGTTTAATATTCAAAATAAGTGATTTTGTAATTCATACCCTCGCATAATATGCAGTGCTCGAGCGTCTGTCTGTCTGTCTGTCTGTATGATTATGTACGTGTGTGCACTCGCCAGTGTGTGTGTGTGTGTGTTATCTGTACGTGTGTCATTAGTTATCTGTGCAGCGCATGAAATTCTACAATCGTGTGTGTGTGTGTGTGTGTGTGTGTATTTGTATGTATATGCATGTGTGGAGAGAGAGAGAGAGAGAGAGAGAGAGAGAGAGAGAGAGAGAGAGAGAGAGCCAACAAGCTGTGTACGCCAGGAATGCTGACAACCCCGGCAGTGTACACACCCGCTGCCTGACACCACTGGGCACCCCAGACCAACCTCGACACAACACAACACTATACAACACACACACACACACACACACACAGGCAAACACAACTGGGTGACGACCCGTACACCTGAGCACGTTCACAACGACCGTACGGGGAACAGGGGCAAGTAGAGTGTTGCTACCAGACTCTGTGGGACGCCAGGGCATCACCCTAGGGCACTCCGCCTCACCCCACACAACACTCAGCAACACACAGTCCGCAGCTCTTCCCGGAATCGACAAGAGCTTTAGGAATGTCGCCGTGTTGTATGTGGCAGGTGGATGGAATATGAGACGCTGAAGCGGGAGGAGGTGGATGGAATGTTGGAGCGAGAGAAGTGGATGAGTTAAAGAAGTTGAGAATGATCAATTCTAATTGTAACTTAGAAACCTCCATTAGTCTAAATCTACACAGATGCGATGTAATATTTCAGTGATCGCCTGGGTGAAGGTTGCATGGCTAGGAGGTAGGTGGAGGGCGTATAGTGGGTACAATACATGGACATGGGAGGGTGACAGGTGGGCTCGAGTGGAGCCAGGAACCTAAGGGGGGACCTGGCCTCTTTAGAAGTGGAGGAACAACATTAATCTCATTGGTATAACACAAAGAAAGGTAAGACAAGGTATACACATGCAGAAAACCAGGACTCGTCTGGACGCAAGTGCAATGGGGAGTGTCGGCACATCATGAACTGTGCGTACAATGTTCAGTTGAACTGGTAATGATAGAGAAGTCGTTCGAGGGAAGGTCTAGAGTACATGACATACCAGGTACGTAACGTGAAGAATACAGTATGATACACACGGCTACATATGAAGAAATACAGGATTTTGTAGTGATAGTACAGATACGTAAACACAAACCAGATCTACAATAGTAAGGATGTTTGGCACGGCTGGGGATAGGCGGGGGACAGGGAGAGAGTGGCCAGCAGGCTGGTATACTCCCATAGGTGGGTGAGGGGAGGGCCCATGTGTGCCCTGGGCCCCGGAGGGTCCAAACCACAGGGGGAGGAGACTGGAGTCACCGATGAGAGTGTTGGCATGGTAGAGAGTCAGGTAATACGAGGTATACACGCGACGTAGGTATACCTCTGGGCGACTGGGTGAGGTACTGGTTAGGGGTGTCGTCCAGGATACCACAGCCAGACCAGATGACACAGGCTTGAGGAACGTCCCTCAGTGTGATGTTCATTCAGGTGTGTGAACTGAGGGGTGCTTTAGGAACGTCATTCAACGATGTGAGCAGGATGAACACGAATAGTACACGATGGTACTGTACGACCCTTGAACAACACGATACGACCCTGGGACATGGTGGCCTGGGCTTTAACCGGAAGCTTAAGACCAAGTGTTACCTTCATGTTAAAGGGTCGTACCGTCGTGCTCAAGGGTCGTTCCGTCGTGCTAGAGGGTCGTACCGTCGTGTTAGAGGGTCGTACCGTCGTGTTAGAGGGTCGTACCGTCGTGCTAGAGGGTCGTACCGTCGTGCTCAAGGGTCATACCGTCGTGCTTAGGGGTCGTACCGTCCTGTTAATGGGATTAATGATACCGTGTACTGGAAGATGAATCTGCGGACGAGTCACAGAACCAAGAAAGTTTTGGCCCCTGGCCATAGTGGCCGAGTATGGCCCCTGGCCATAGTGGCCGAGTATGGCCCCTGGCCATAGTGGCCAACGTGAATCACCTTATAAACTCTTCTTTATTACAGGTTAGATCAGCAATAGATGCAGATAATATCTTGTCCCACCTGAGTAGGCTGAGCGTGTACCATGAGGCAGTGAGGCCCACAGAGAGCCTTATAAGTATACTTGGTAGAGTTACGTTTGATGAGTAATGAGATGAACACAATGACTCATCTCATGGAAAGTTCAACGATACCATGAGCACCGTCATCGGCAGATCGTGAACTGTGTTATCGGTAGACCGTGAACATGGCATCGGCAGGCTTTGTGCAGCGTTGTTGGCAGATCGTAAACTGTGTTATCGGTTGACCTTGAAGATTGTAATCGGCATATCATGAACAGTGCATCGGCAGACCGCGTACAATGTAATCGGCGAACAACAGCTGACATGGATGGTCCAGTGTCTATAACCTGACTGATTATAACGAGTGGTCATCCTGATGGACCGGTGCTGGCGATGCTGGTGGACCGTGGCGCAGGCCACACTGGCGGACCACGTGGTTTAACTTCAACGGATCACGTGACTTTGTTTACATCAGATTCAACGGGTCTGTTTCGTCACAAATGAAACACATGTTTCTGTTGAACCCCATCAACGGTACAGTTGGTTCTGTTGTACCCCCATTAACTGTAGACGTGGTACCTGTTGTGCCTCACCAACGGTAATGTGGCTATGTTTTATCCCACAACGGTACACGTGGTTCTGTTTTACCCTACAAGATACAAGCCGCCCTGTTTTACCCCATAACGGTATTTGTGGCTCCGTTGTACCTCACAACGGCATACGTGGTTCTCTTATACCCAACAACGGTATACATGGTTCTGTTTTATCCCACAACAGTACATAAGTCTCTGTTGTAACCCACAACGGTTTACGAGGTTCTGCTGTACCCCATAACGGTACACTTGGCTCTGTTGTACCCCACAACGGTACACGTGGACATATTGTACCACCTGCATTTCACGTGACGTCATTACAAATGTGGAATGAAATATATCTTAATTATGAACTCAAAGTAAACTCCAATAACCATGAGAACAGTAATTATCTTTCTCCCAATGTCATTCCCAGTTAATAATGGATATAACATCGTCCGAGTCATTCTCTATTTTCTCTCTTTTCCCCTGTTTTCTGCAATTTTTCTCCTTTCATTTTCAAATTATCTTTTTGTATCATCAGTTAGGGTCAAGACAGGGATACGTCTCATCAGAAGGCTGGAGGAGGCTATGTAGATAAGGCTGCTATTCCCATTTACTTTTGCAAGAGTGGCGCTCTTGTACGCAAAACGCTGTGGAACCGGAAGGTCCTTGGTCGTTTGTCGGGCCAGGACGAGACCTGGAAGCCCCTGGACTGCTGCTGGATGGAGGGGCGTCCTGTGCCAGCACCATCCAAGAACATCACTGTCTCCTTTCTCCGTCTCGCTGTCGTCTTGAGACAAGAGGACCTCGACAGAACTGAACAGATGGCTACCTTATAGCCAGGTGGTGAAAGCAGTGAGCAATTTCGTTCTTTCACCACTTCATTCACTTTAAACTCTAAAGTATTGGTCACCGTACCCACGTTGTATGGCCCTCTTAAATGGTGGTCACTGTGCCAGTCTCATTCTTCCCAGGATGGTCTCGAGACATCGATCTCGTCGACAGAGGTCTCTCGAGGCCAGAGACATGATCGAGAACGACCCGCCTGAGCTCGAGGGGTTGATCTCTCCTTGACCTTTAACCCGCCATCTGTCAACAACCTTTTTCTTGTCCAGACTTCCAGGAACTCTTATCTTGTCCACTGTTGCTGTTTGGAAGCTTTTCGAGTCCTCCACTGCTCTAGGGGCCTCTTTCTAGCCCAGGCAGGGGTCCAACTCCTTCCCTCCCCTTCCTTCTATCTCAGGGTTGACATCCCTTCCTTAAGGACATCCCTGGGGCATCGTTCCTCCTCAACGCTGACCATCTGCTTGAGGTCATATTGTCAAGAGGCGTATACACTGACGGGTACGTGATAATGTCGGAGTCAGGAGATGTATACTGACAGTATACAGTGGCCTCGGCAAGTGGGGGTAATGTACTGTATAGCACACAGTGTACAACTGATGATATATGTTTCGTTGCTTGAGAAATATCGGATCATTAGTTAAGCATTGCTTTAGGCGATACAGGCCTCAGAATCCTCTGTTAATGAATAAAACTTTCCACATTATGAATAACGCAATGACGGTGCATAACGCTACCCGTCTACCGTCTCAGGAGGCAACAGCCTCCCTGCGTCCACACTGGGCCGGACGGATGACAAACAGAGACAAACAGTGTTGACAAGGGAAGGGCAGGTCGGTCGCAGGATGCGCCGCGGCCGTCGCGCCGCCCCCACCGGAGCTCCGTCATTCGTCGCTTGTCTGAGAACGTAAACGGAAATCGTCGTAATTACGAACCCGTGAAAACCATCAAGCGATCAGGAAGGGACATCCGGTCTCGGCCTCATCCGATTAGCGAGATGGTTGCCATGGTAATGGACTCGTGACAATATTATTGGACGTTCTTCTCGCATTCGCTCGCGAAGCGGGAGAGTAGCCGCTCTGAGGTAATCCCTTGTAATGTGTCAGAGTGCGGAGGTTGAGGCAGGACCTGCGGAAACGATGACCCGAGCTGAGGGCAGCAGCTGGCTGAACTTAACGGAAAAGCTTCGGTTCCTGATGATGCTATCGGATCCCGACCCGTCCGAGATTCAATCACTCCCGAACCCTCGGGACGGAGGAGGCTGGGTCCAGCTCCGCCGGGAGGGAGGGGGAGGAGCATTTAAACAGATTTCGTACGTTTATCCGTGTTTATCTAACGTGAGATCGTCAGCTGTTTTGTTGGAGGTTGTTGGGCTCTGGGGCGGGTCGGGGTGGGGCCGGAGCGGGGCCAGGGGGCCGGCCCCGAAGTCCCAGGTATAGAGGATCAGACCAGCCGATCATAGATGCAATGGAAAAGAGAAATTGATTGGGGATCTGTGTCGCATTGTTGTAACTTGCCACTGCGTGAACCCTCCCCTGGGGGAGACGCTCCCCTGGTCAGTCTGACACACCTCCCCCGGCCAGGTGTCACACCCAAGCCAGCTTGACACAACAAGCGGTTAGGTCACGTCCACCAAGTCTGACACAGACTCTTCAGGTTGACACACATCAGCCTGGCCAACACAACAAGCCCACCGCAAGCAGTCGGCGGGATCCGAACCAGAGTCGCCAGTGGATGGCCAGCTCACACTGGGAAAGCCTCGTGTTCGCCCAGCCTCCCACACACGCCAGAAGAAGGTCCATTGAACTCTGAACGCGCGCGATGACGTCCTCTCCCATCCACTGCCCGCCTCGGCTCCTTCCTCGCCTGTCGCACCTCCTCTCTCGCTCTCACTCACTCTCTCTCACTTCAGCTAAGCTTTCGACCCAGTCAGTCATAACACACTCGTCTAGATGAAGCTTTCGAGCTTCTCGGTGTCACTAACCATTCCCGCCACCGTCATATCTTGCCACCAGAGATCCCTCGTCCCCTAGTTTGCAGGTCAGCACCACAAACCGCATTTATCCCGTCCGAGATGGCAGAGACCGCTACAAGAACAGGACCATCCCAGTCACTTGCAACATTATCAATGATCAGTAGACTGTCTGCCCAGTCTTTGTATATAGACTGTCTCTCTACCCCCTCCACCTTCACTCTCTATATTGTGTATATTTTCTCTTCATATTTTCAGGCAATGGCTGCAGTCATGTAACAAAGTCGTTGATTGTCATTATCATCATTATCAGTAACTATCATTATTTACTGGATTACTCCCATCATCATCGCTATCATCATTAAGATAACGGGCAAACTTGACACGTGGATCCCTGTGACACAACACTGCAATCAGGGGTCACACACAACCCAGGTGCTGTGTCAGGTTTGCTCTATTTACTGCTCGCTTGAGCCGGGTCTCTCTCTCTCTCTCTCATTGTCCTTACCGCTGAAAAACTGCGTGATCTACACCCAGAACGCTGAAAACGCGGGATGATCTGCACCCAGAAAAGGAAAAATGGCACTTCAGTTTCTGCAACAGAATCCTGGAGGAAAAATTGGTCATTCGTCCGGAGCCGTACTTAAAAAATGAGTGATGCAATTAGCACAAGTCCGCCGTGCAAGCACAGGGCCCGAGCAACACATCATTGACACAAATGAAACAATGATTTAAAACTGGGAAATGCAAACCATATTCTTGTTTGCTGTCGCTCAAGGGGAGGCGAGCGACGCGTAATATGTCATCCTCCACGACCAGACGACAAAAGTCTGTCTTCAATGACTGACGTCTAACTTTGAGCGATTTAGAACGGCTTTGAATAATTTAGAGAAAGCCTAACTGGTATTAGCCGAGCGAGTGCTTCTCCTTGATTGCGTATTAATCATTACAAACGGCCAGCGCTCGTACGATTGGTCAGAAGAATCAAATGGTGGCTAAATGGCCGAGATTAATCTGGGTTGATCCGACCGCCATCATCTCCCGGCCAAGCATTCTTCAATATTGGCTATGAGCGCCAGGTCGCCTGCCTCGACCAGCATCGGTCAGGAGCGGACGCTGGCCACAGCGTTAGGGATGGGAGGTCGCTCTGTGATACGCGGTATTATGAATGTGTGTGTGTGTGTGTGTTTATATACACCAATCAAGTGGTACCGGGACCCCGGGAGGAATAATCACCTGTACCGGTCCAGGTGCAGGGAGATAGGAGGGGGGAAGAGGGTGTGTGTGTGTGTGTCAGTTCACCTCACCAGTACTTGACACGTACCGTGATTCACCACACTTACCGGTCAGGTCACCAGTGCGGTACCCGCTACTGGTCCCCGGTACACCTCACCAGTCGGGGCCACCGGCAGGTGAGGGAGCTAATCACCAGTACCGAGGGGGGGGGGGAGACTGGGATTAGGTTAATCCCCCGTAACCTTCTGGGGTCAACAACCAATCCAGTCACTTTCATCCACTAATTATTCATTTTTCCCTCAGGCTCCCTACTTTTTTGTTCACATTTACAAATGTTGCTAATTGTAAATGACTGTAAATCTTTCCGTATCGCTGAGATGTATAAAAAAGAAAAAGTCTCTATTGTTGAGCGTTGGACGTGGCAAAAGTCATGCAAAGCTGAACAGGTGATTAATTATCCACAAACTGGTACAGACGCCTGAGGATAGGATAGTTTTGTCCGGAGGTCATCAGAGGTCAGAGGTCAGGGGTCAATATATAACTAATTAGGAATGTTGACCTTGATTTGGAGGGGTCATATATCACAAAAAAGGCAAATCAATGTTATCAAATTTTGGGATTGTGGGAAGAAAATGGTTGACGTGTGAAACATTGTAAGTGGGTTGAGTACACGGGATATGATCAATATGGGGGGGGAGGGGGAGGGAGAGTGTGTGTGTGTGTGTGTGTGTGTGTGTGTGTGGTGTACGGGGGGGGGGGAGTTCTGCACTCGTGGGTCCCCATCTGTTGGACATTCTCTAACTTTCCCATCTTTTCTACATTATCCACACTAATAATTTCATTATTCACTTTATTCTATTCGTTCACTACACCGTTACAATGAAAGCAATTCTTCAACTGCAGCCATCACAAATTTCTTGCTTAATTTCAGGTTATGTTCTCTGGTTGTTCTGATTATGTTCTGTGGCTGTTCTGTCTTTGATCCTTTGGAAGAACTAGTCAGTACTGACGTCATGAAATTAGATTTAAAGTTGAAAGGGTATGATCAAGTCACCTCTTATTCCTCTCTCTTCCATGGTAAATAAATCTATGGCTTCTTTCATACCTTTCACTGTAACTCGGCTGCCTTAATCCTGGTAACGTCTGCGTTTCCTCCTCTGACCCTTCTCTATCAGCTCTCTGTGCCTTATTAGGTGCGGTGACCAAACTTCAGAAGCAGATTCTGGTTTTCTCCTAAAAAATAATCTGAACAATCTACCGAATATTTTCTTACTCGGTTTAGTTGGATGCGATCTTTATATCTCAACAGACAGTCTGTCTCTCTTACTATTCCCCAAATGAGGGACTCTGATGAGAAGATCGGGGCGACGTCAAGTCCTCCACACACAGATTCCTGAAGCTGATTTCCTGCTGGGTAGTGTTCATATCGAGCTCTTCTCCCGCTGTGCCCCACCCGAAGTGCTCTGTATTCAATCGGGTTGACCGCATCAACTTTTGAGTTTGCAAAGGTCGTCCCCTTGTAAGTTGATAGAATCCTCTTCACTTTTTGCTCGTCTGATGACCTTAGCATCATCTGCAAACATATTCAGGTTGGAACCTAATCCTTCTGGCAAGTCATTGTCATCGATTAAGGGGAGCAATGGTCCCAGGGCCGAGCCCTGAGGTACGCTACTGGTGACCCCAACGTATTTCATAAAGGCTGCCCTGACGTGCGTTCTTCCCTTCCACTTATGTAATAAAATTTTCTCTCCATCTAAGGAGTCTCCTTCGTCTTACTTGAAATCCGGCTTCTTAACTAGCCTCCTGAGCAGTGCAGTGTCAAATGATTTCTGGCATTCCAGATATAAACAAACCATCCAACCTTCTCCTTTGTCGGAAATGGAGCTTACTCTCTCGTAGAAGTCTTTGGGTTTTGATACACATGGCATCTCTTCCCTGGATCCCTGTTCTCTCTCACAAGGTAGTTTCTCCTTTATAAGTAATAATGCATTTGCTGTCTACTTTTCTCCAATATTTTTTTTTCAAACCACTCTCGCCAGGGAGACTGGTCTGTTGTTCATCGCAGCTCGTTGGACAGTTAACGAGGCGAGTATGATCCCATCGAGGAACTTCTTGCTCTAGAGAGGTCATCATTTCCCTGTTTCTGATTGCAGAGTAGCCTCGAAGCTGCAGGAAACCCGAGGGAAAAGAACATTCTTTAAAAGCTATATAAATAAATTTGGCCCACCAGAGCGTTCTCATGATTTCTACAGTCCTGAGCCGGGTATAGAGGTCGACAACACATGTTGTTGTCTTTACTGGACGAGAGGTCGATCTAGTGACGTCAGGTATACTAGCTGTGCCTCGTCCTCATCAGCGCCAACACATGTAGAGGCGTCCTACACACTGCTTCTCCAAACTTTCTATCGCCTGGATCTTATCCAGTAGTTCACGAAGAAGCTACTGCACCATTTCCGCCACCGTCACCTCCTACCATCAGAGATCCCTCGCCCCCTGGTTACATTTCGACACCTTAACCATCAACCGGACCTCATCCGACAGTTCTTGAAGGAACCTCCTGCACAACTCTCGCCACCGTCACCTCCTGCCACCTGATACCCCTCTTTCCCCGGGTTGTAGTTTGACACTACAACCACATCGAGCTCATCCCAGCTGGTACAGACCAATACGAGAACAGCTACATCGAAACTTCTGTGAACAACATCAGTATCTGGAATGTATATCAGCCCAGTATACTATCCTCCTGTCCAGTATACTAAGCATCATCGCACATAATACATAAAGACGGTCTGCCTGACACCTCCACCTCTGTACAGCCCTAGCGTATGTTGTTGTATACCTTCGGTATACATATACAGTATACACATTCATACACAGGTTACCGTTGATACAGTGGGTCACCTCCGTCCAGCCTCGGCCAGCTCTTGACGCGTCGCGTCAAATCTGTCGCGATCCGCCAGGTTTCCCGCGCTTTTTGCTACTGATACACAGGCTGGGGAGACCATGTTGCCTGGGGAGGCTATAATGGCTGGGGATGCTATATTGCCCGGGGAGGCCGTGTTGGCTGGGGAGGCTATATTGGCTGGGGAGGATATATTGCCGGGGAAGCCATGTTGGCTGGGGAGGCTATATTGCCCGGGAAGCCATGTTGGCTGGGGAGACTATATTGCCCGGGGAGGCCTTGTTGGTGTGGGTGATAACGCTTGATAAGCGCCCCGTGAGGGGGCCGCCAACCTATAACATTTCGCTTAGGGATTTAGATTAACGTTAGTCATACCTCATTGCTCTCTCGAACCCATGAACCCTAAGTCATTCTGTCTGCAATCCATGAACCCTGACTCAGTCTCTGGAACCCATGAACCCTGACTCAGTCTTTCTGGAACCCATGAACAATGACTCAGTCTCTCTGGAACCCATTAACCCTGACTCAGTTTCTCTGAAACCCATGAACCCTGACTCAGTCTCTCTGGAACCCATGAACCCTGACTCAGTCTCTCTAGAACCCATGAACCCTGACTCAGTCTCTCTGGAACCCATGATGAACAATGACTCACTCTCTCTAGAACCCATGAACCCTGACTCTGTCTCTCTGAAACCCATGAACCCTGACTCAGTCTCTCTGGAACCAATGAACCCTGACTCAGTCTCTCTGGAACCCATGAACCCTGACTCAGTCTCTCTGGAACCCATGAACCCTGATCCAGTCTCTCTGGAACCCATGAACCCTGATCCAGTCTGTCTGGAACCCATGAACCCTGACTCAGTCTCTCTGGAACCCATGAACCCTGATCCAGTCTGTCTGAAGCCAATGAACCCTGATCCAGTCCCTCTGGAACCCATGAACCCTGATCCAGTCTCTCTGGAACCAATGAACTCAGATCCAGTCTCTCTGGAACCCATGAACCCTGATCCAGTCTTCTGGAACCCAAGAACCCTGATCCAGTCTCTCTGGAACCCATGAACCCTGATCCAGTCTCTCTGGAACCCATGAACAATGACTCAGACTCTCTGGAACCCATGAACCCTGATTCAGTCTCTCTGGAACCCATGAACCCTGATCCAGTCTCTCTGGAACCCATGAACCCTGACTCAGTCTCTCTGGAACCCATGAACCCTGACTCAGTCTCTCTGGAACCAATAAACCCTGATCCAGTCTCTCTGGAACCCATGAACCCAGATCCAGTCTCTCTAGAGCCCATGAACCCAGATCTAGTCTGTCTGGAACCCAAGAACCCTGATCCAGTCTCTCTGGAACCCATGAACCCTGACTCAGTCTCTCTGGAACCCATGAATCCAGATCCAGGCTCTCTGGAACCCATGAACCCTGATCCAGTCTCTCTGGAACCCATGAACCCTGATCCAATCTCTCTGGAGCACATGAACCCTGATCCAGTCTCTCTAGAACCCATGAACCCTGATCCAGTCTCTCTGGAACCCATGAGCCCTGATCCAGTCTCTCTGGAACCCATGAACCCTGATCCAATCTCTCTGGAACCCATGAACCCTGACTCAGTCTCTCTGAAACCCGTGAACCCTGACTCAGTCTCTCTGGAACCCATGACCCTGATTCAGTCTCTCTGGAACCCATGAACCCTGATCCAGTCTCTCTGGAACCCATGAACCCTGGTCCAGTCCGTCTGGAACCCATGAACCCTGATCCGGTCTGTCTGGAACCCATGAACCCTGACCCAGTCTCTCTTGAACCCATGAACCATGATCCAGTGTGTCTGGAACCGATGAACCCTGCTCCACTCTCACTGGAACCCTTGAACCCAGATCCAGTCTCTCTGGAACCCATGAACCCTGATCCAGTCTCTCTGGAACCCATGAACCCAGATCCAGTCTCTCAGGAGCCAATGAACCAAGATCCAATCTCTCTGGAGCCCAGGAACCCAGATCCAGTCTGTCTGGAACCCATGAACCCTCATCCAGTCTCTCTGGAAACCATGAACCCTGAGCCAGTCTCTCTGGAACCCATGAACCCAAATCCATTCTCTCTTGAACCCATGAACCCTGATCCAGTCTCTCTGGAACCCATGAACACTGATCCAGTCTGTCTAGAACACGTGAGCCCTCATCCAGTCTCTCTATAACCCATGAACACTGATTCAGTCTCTCTGGAACCCATGAACCCTGATCCAGTCTCTCTGGAACCCATGAACCCTGACTCAGTCTCTCTG
>JAYMFT010364837.1:0-22396 GCA_038088735.1 Panulirus argus
TTGGAGGTGGAAGGATGGAGTGAAAGGGATTTTGAGCAGTCGGGGCCTGAACATGCAGGAGGGTGAAAGGTGTGCCCAGAATAGAGTGAAATGGAATGATGTGGTATACCAGGGTCGAGGTGCTGTTAATGGGCTGAACCAGGGTATATGAAGCATCTGGGGTAAACCACGGAAAGGTTCACATACAAGACACAAAGTTGAATTATGCTATGTTGCATGGTTTTGACTCAAAAAGAAATGAATAAACTTAGGAGAGTCTAGACACACTTTTCATGCAAAACTGAGGGAGTATCATGAATGCTTGCAAGAGCTGGAACTATATAGCTTTGAGAAACATGAACAAAGATATATGATAATACATGTATTAGAAAAAATAGTGGGAATAAATAAAAAAAAAATACTTCAAGTGAAAACTTCAAAACCGGAAGAAATAGTTCAGTCCATAATCCACAAGAAAACCTGGAATACAGCAAAATGATACTAAACAAAAACATTTGTGTTAAAAAGATGGAAAGATTATTCAGTGTTCTACCAAAGGAAATGAAAGACAAATAGCCTCACTTTTATGCTTTGCAAATCATCATGATTACACAAGTAGAAAAAGTTATTCTGCATATTTCTGTAATATGGATATGAAACAGCATTCTAACTCAAATGCATTTCACAAAGTCACCTCAAACCCATACCAATCTTGTTTTTCATTCCAATACTAGAATCAAAGGTACACACCATTCCTTCAGCAATCATGTCTGGATTGTCATTTCCAATGTCGAAGTCAAACTGGATGGCCTCATTCTCTTTATGCTTATCTTTCCTTTTCTTTGCATCAACAACTCGTAACCTGTTCACAGAAAACTATTAATAAAATGCAGCATGAAAGCAAGTAGCAAAAGAAACTCATATATTCATTTAGTTCTGAAATAACTTTACATGTAATTCTAAAGTTCACTGGTGTATTTACATTATGCAAGCTCTTGAATTTCTAAAATATTATAACAAATCTAGTCCAAAATATTTCTTTATTCGTGCCAACCTTAAAACAACTTTTCCTAGGTCAGAGGCTATTGCTTCTTCTTTGTTTCCCAAATCCAACTTGATGCCTGTGTCTTCTTGAAAGAATTCATGGTTAAGGAGATCTTTTACTGTTGGTCTGCAAGAAAAGAAACATGCAAATATCATTACTAGCACCAAACAAATAAATTTTTTTCATACTACTAATGAAATCAAGCTGAATGTAAAAGGAAGCAGATTCTGATTATGATTGACAAACCTACAACTCTATTAGGAAAACAAAGGATACATGCTCAAACGCACATGCAAATTTTCTTTTGGCCAATTCCTAAGAAAAAATATGGGCCCTATCTTTACTGAAAATGAGTGAATTCAGATGGTGTGACTGAAATAAAACATAAGCATAGCTTTGCATTCTGCCACAGCCTAAGCCTCTCAACAGATGGCATAAAACCTTTCACCCCCCTCTCTTTGTCCAAGATAAATACAAGCAACACTTATCCAGAAAAGGGAAACTAAAAGTTGGTGTGGCACCAAGCACTTTTTAGACACCTTACCATGAGCATTTATAAACTGAAAATGCCAACTAACCAATCAACAACTGCAGTGCCAACCACTATGCTGCCTTGCCACATTCCATCTTATGCAAGATTTTCATCAACTCTTTCCACCAAACCACTTTCCATGACTCTCACTTCACAAACCTCCCCAACCCAAACACCCTACATCTGCCTCTCTATCATCAAACACATTCAACAATCCTTCAAAGTACAAATTCTATATCCTCTTAACCTCATCTTTGCCTGTTAACACCTTTTTTCACTTCTTATTCTCATACTATTAACCTCCTTCCAAAATATTTTCTTATTTTCTTTGAACTTTGCTTATACTCACTTATCTGAATTCTCATTTGCCCCATTTCAGCCCCCACACCCTCTTGACTTCCTTCTGCTTTCTCTTGTACATCTCACAATCACTTGCAGCCCTTCTCTGTAAGTAATACCCATACACTTCTCATTTCTTTTTCACTGGCACCTTAACTTTGTCATCCCACCATGCGCTACCCTGTCTTATATTACCACCTCCCACCTTCCCTATGCCACACACTTCTCTCATACATGTCAGCACTGCTTCCCTACATAGCTCCCATTACTCTCTCACTCCCCAAGCTTCATTAACTCGCTTTTTGCCATTCTACACAATCTCTCTTGATATCTCTTCACACAAGCCTCTTTTCCAAGGTCACTTAATTTCATGACCCTCTTCTCACCTATATTCCCTCTTTTCTGAAAGCTTCTACCAACCTTCACCCTCCATGAGGTAATAGGGAGACATCCCATTAAATGCCCCTCTCATCACATTCTCTCTTTTGCATGTCTCTTAATTTCTACATAATCCAATAATACCTGCTTACTTCTTTTCCTACTCCATATTCTTTTAAAACCAGTTAATCCAAATCCCTTGTCCTTCACTAGTATACGATTCAACAAACTGTTCCACCATTTCCACTCACATCATTGAATACCCTATGCCACCCAGTTATACCCTAACCTGCCACATTATCCACTTTCACACTGAAATTATCCATCACTTATATATGTGATATCACACACCCCTGCTGCAGACCAACCTTCACGTGGAAACTTGGTCTCCTCTGCTGACTTGCAAACTTGCCTTACACTCCATAAAAATTTCTCACTGCTTATACTTGCCTTCAGCCCACACCATATATTCGTAAGACTTTCCAAAGGCATCTAAATCAATTCAATCACATGTTTTCTCCAGACCCAAAAATGCCACAAACTAATCCTTGTTTCTCTTCACAATCAAACCACTCTACTCCAAAGAACCCTACTGACAAACTAAACTCCATGCCTCTCAATGACAATGGTATCAGGAAGAAACACACAGAAATACTCGACCAACTTAGAAAACACAACATCCAGATAGCCTTCATCTAAAAAACCAGACTTACATCTAGATCTATCCTCCCATCTTTCTACAACTACAAAACTGTAAAAAAAATAACAGACAACTAGGACAAGGAGAGGAACTCATAACATTTGTCTGCCACACCATACCTTTCACTGACCCCACAGACAGCTCAAAGACAATGACAGCTCCCTAGAAAAAAAAAAATCACAGTACCAATTACAACAGAATTAACATCTACTACATACCTCCCCCCTCTACATGCCCCCTCAGATACACTCCCCAATAGCAAAGCCTCAACATTATGCCTAACACCTACCTCTGTGGAGATTTCAATGTCCACCATTCCACTTTGCTCAACACACACACCAATGATCCCTAATGTGAACTACGCATAAAACAACTGCAACCTCTCATTATAATCAATTTATGCAACCAGCACACCAAACTCTAAACCCACCACCTTCAACAACCCACCTTGCCAGACATCACATTCTGCTCATCAGCAATACACACAAGGCCTTGACCAACCAGAACACCTATGACGAACTATCTTCTGACCACTTGCCCATTCTGAGAACACTCCATCCAGCTCATCCAATCACCACAACCACAAAAAAACTTACACTATGCAAAAGCAGATTGGCCAGCCTTTACACATGTGGAAAAGCACCAGAACTTCAGCAAAGTAGATTTCTTCTCACTAGATCATGCAATCTGACACTTCATCATGAACATCTTCAAACAAGGATGCAAAGACCACATACCACAAGGGCATAATAAATGTAACTCAAACTTCTCCCCCAAAATTATGCACTTCATAAAGCAAAGAAACCAGCTCAGACAACTCTTCACCATCAACAGAAATCAGAGAACAAATCCAAACTCCAAATAATGCATTCACTAACCTAATCACTGAAAGTCAAACTGAAATATGGCACTCCCTCTCCAACACAATGAATCACAAGACCTACAGCAACAAACTCTGGTGCACATTAAAGGAAATCCAGTTGTTCTGCACCAGTCCAGCCACCAGTCATGAAGAACTCCAAACTCATTCCATTACAATTCCTTTCCCCAAATGAGACACAAACATACTCCTGAGACTACTAAAAAATCAGCCACAAACCAACCCCACTCTAAAACCAGAAAGACATGAAAAAGAAACACAAAATCCATCCAGAAAGAACTGCCCACCCTTTCTTTACTCCTAATGACACATATAAGCAACTAAAACCCTACAGAACTTTCCCACTACAGGCCCTAATAACATATTGAACTGTAAAATAAAACACAAAGGACCACTTGTAATTCTAGCACTTACAGATATCTTCAACTACTTGTGGCTGCACAAAAAAAAAAAAAAAAAAAAATCCCTAACATCTGGAAACTAGCTAGCAAAATCCCAACCCAAAACCATCCAAACCACCCAACTCCCCCTCCTTCTACTACCCTATATCACATCTACCCTCAGTATCTATACTCTGTCAAAATAAATGATCCAAAACAGAATCAAACAAAATATTTCATTCTCACCCACAAAGCATGGCTTCAGACCCAAACACTCTAACACCACCCAACATATTAATCTCACACAACATAAGCTAGACAGATTCAACTAGCCACAACTCCCTTCCCAAACAGTAATTGTGATAACAGACATCAACAAAGAATTGGAAACTGTCACTGACATCCTTACACAAAAAAGTACTTGATATCAACTTCCACAACAATTATAAAAAGTAGCTGGTCAATTTCATACCCAGCTGCCATTCCACAGTCACTCATAATGGCCTCACCCTAAAAACACTTCAATTATAATGCAGTTCCCCAAGTAGCAGTTCTCAGTCCACTCTCTTCAATCTCTTCCTACAAGACCTCGCATTACCTCAGGCAAGCTTCAACATGAAGGTCCTTCAAATGGACGCAACCTCACAATCACATTACAATACCCTGATATCACAACACCATCATCAAACATGTAGCATTACATTACACAACCAGAACAATAGCTCACCCACAACAGAATGTCTACATCTCTAAAGAAGTCTTCAATCCATCTACTCAAGACTGACATGAATCCAGATCACACCCAGTCACCTTGAATGGACAAAACTCCATTCTAGGAATTGCCAACCAAAAACATCAACACAAAGTAACAAACAAACTAAATGCCCTCAGCTGGCAGTAGATTTGAAAAACAATCCCTCAACATCCTATATAAACAATTTATCAGCTCCTCTTTAAACTATGCCTCACCTGTCTGGTCTTCCATCCTTTCAAAAGCAAATATAACAAAGCTGCAAACCACACAAAACAGTGTAATCAGAACAACTGTTGGCTGCCTACCAACCAAAAACATTCAACACTTTCACAATGAAACAAAGATCCTCACAATACAGTTCCACTTTAACATGCTCAGCACTCAGAATAATTCTGTGCAGCAGCACTAGACCCCTCCTGCCCAAGCCACTCCATAACTAACCACTAACCCTAAGGAGAAATAAAAAGCTTATCAATGCCTCATATTTCAGTAACTTCTACTGAACATGGGAGTAGATGCAAGGTGTGCAAGTGATAGAGCAAAGTGAAGTAATGTGATTTACAGGGGATAATGTGCTTTTAATGGGCAGAACCAAGGCATGTCAAGCAGTGAGGAGCAACCACAAAAAGGTCTGTGGGCCTAATTGTGGATGGAGACTCCGGTTTCAGTGCATTATACATGATAGTGAGAGAATGGATGTGAGCAAATGAAGCCATTTCTTCATTTATTCCTGACACTACCTCACTGTAAACCATAGACAGGTCTGCAGGGCCTAGCTCTAGATAGGGAGCTGTATTTCAATGCATTACACATGGCAGCTAGAGAATGGATGCGAGTGGTTGCCATCTACATTCATCTGTTCCTTACACTACCTCACTAACATGAGAAACTGTGATCAAATATGGAAAAAAAAATATCCATCTTGTTTAATTCAATGTGCTCTACTAGTTACTATTAATTAGTGTATATATATATATAAACAGAATATTAAATGAAAACAAACATTATTTTCAGAGAGGAGGTATTTGATGGACATAGTATAAAGGGTAATCAAGTTGTATGACAGCTTCAGCAAGCACAAGAAAACAAGCACTGCATCAACAAAAATGATGGAAGGCTGGACTTTATAAAACTTCAAGACGAGTCACTTTTCATGCACTTACACTAACTTTATCATAATACTGTTATGTGCTGACATCACCTTTCAAGGCATATGAAACTATCAAGCTAAAAAAAATTATGATGACATACTTATACTATAAAAAGGAACAGAGAAGAGGCCAAGTGAGGGTTTTCCCTCTAAGGCTCAGTTCTCTGTTCTTAACGCTACCTCGCTAATGCGGGAAAAGGCGAATGTGTATGAAATGAAAAATGAAACTTATACTATACAGTTTTAAATTCTTTTAAGTACTAACATGACCATTCTAGGACAGTGACACAATCAAGCAAGAAAATGTACAACAATCATCTACACCCTGCATAGAATGTCAAAAATCCTAACTACTAAAAAAGACTGAAATCCTGCATACTACAGCATATTCTTTTGAATGAAGAGAAGGAGAGATACAGAATATTAACATGAATTATCCTGATTCCCAACTTATGCTAAAAAATATAATTACCAAATCATGTAATATGGCATCATTATAATGAAAAGGTACCTTTAATACAATAAGAGAAAACAATATAAACATTCAAAATCACTTACAATTTCTTAATTAACCACCTTCCTTAAGGGTAAAAAAAAAAAAGAGACATGCAAGAACACACATGACAAGTAAAGTAAAAGTGCACCCACTCACCAAGAGTAACAAGGATAGATAGGCCCAAGGGTTGTGGCCTTATAAAGCTTCACTGATCACAGAAGCAATGATACAGCTTGGTCCAAGACAAAGCTTCGATGGCAAGATTAGCTTCTAAAAGCAAATTTAGGTTTAATGTAAGGCGCATGAACTTAAAAGACAGTTGGCCTTACACTTTTATCCTATTCAATGTAATTAAAAAGTAAGGAGAATCTAGGCTCTATTTTGTTCAGTGAATAATTCAAATTGAGAATTATTTGGGAATATGTTAACTTAAAACTTGCTTGGACGATGTGCATACCCTTAATGATTCATATGGGTTTAGTACGAGTCTATAATTATAATTTAACTGAAAAGAAACACAATACTGAAGAACATATCTCTAAAAAAATTTTCAACTTAATAACCTGACAATATGAGGCTAGAGGGAGTTTAGCTCAAGACAGTGACTATAACTGAAAGCTTTCAGCTCATTTTGCCTTCAGAATCTCGAGAGCTCAGAAATAATTAAGATAACTGGGATCAGAATCTCTGCCAGACTCAAGCTCTGCAACTTCTCTACAGCTACCGTGATAAGTTCATTAAATATCATTGCCGTTAAAACTATCTTGCTTGGAGGTTATACTATGCAATAAAACCACAAACTTTGAAGTCTAAGGTAAGCTACAGTCACACCTTTGGAGAGCTTTGAAAAAAAAAAATGCACTAGAAAGAGTGAACTGTTGTCTTTTTGTTTCACATAACTCCATGGAGGACCTAGTAGTATGGTCTTCAATGCATCCATCTACTCAATGCTTTATTATTGAAGAAAACATTTTCCACACAAACTTGGTTATAATTCTTTATAAACTACATAAATAGCAGATGTTTCAACTATTATAAGACTAAAATACAGAAATAAAAGATAATACAAAATGTGGAAAGAAAACATCCTTGTATTATAGAGATTGGCAAATTCAACAGGCAATAAAATGTGCAAAGAAAATTCACAGCCATCCTAACTGTCAAAAATTGCAATTACTTAAAATGACTGATTTTACTTTCACTTTATTCTGTGGAACAAAGATGGAAGGAAAATATCATAATTCAAACTGAGAAAATCCTGGAAGGCTTAACCTCCAACCAACATAAAATTATTCCCCACTGGAGATAAAACCTAAATGATCAGCAAAATGACACAAAAAAAGTGCAAAGGCACTGAAATCAAAAGAGAAAACAGTCTAAATACGCAGGACCTTAACCAGTTCAATGCTCTAATTATTCAACACATCACTCACAATCCAATGAAAAATCCATGAACTTACTGGATATATATCAACAGTGTACCAGATAAGCTTGGCTGCACTAGACAAAAAGGCTTGCTGGTATGACCTTAGACAGCCTGATTAACCAGAACAGCAGCAGTGCAGGTGGATCCAAGACCAACCATAAGAAAAAAGATTACTCCACAATCAATATATAAAATATGCATGGCTAAGGCCAGAGTACCCAAAATAGTGCAACAGTAAGAGTGGACACAGAATGACTACCTAAATTTGCCCTTATCACAAAAGAAATGAATGAATTATTTTGCAATGCTAAGAATAGTAAAACCTCTTATTTCCTGCAAATCTAAATATTCACAGCATGGCAACTATAATCATACTTATGTGGGTTGCCTCTACCTGCCCTCATTCAAATTCAAAGGTATGAAGAGATGCCTTATGCCACTAGAAACCATCAGTTACCCATATATCAGAGGGAGAATGTAAAACCCTGTCACTCCCAAGCCTGTCTACTTGCTTATTTCAGCAGTTTGCCATACAGTCATGCATGCTCAGTCCAGCAAATTAGTGATTGTCTCTGGGGCAATAATGATAGGAATATTGATTAAGTGGATGTTGTATGTAATTCTGATCATATTAAGAGTGATCTCAGCTATGATACAAAAGAAATAAGAGTGGAATCTTCTATAACAAATGTTGGGAACATATTTGTAGATAGCTCACGTCACTGTGCAGTGAATAACAAAATTGTATATATAGCAAAACCATTTATATCTGAAAATTATGTACCTGAAAAGTAATGAACAAGTGATATATCTGAATATTACATAAATAAACCATATGTTAAAATCCCTTTGGTGTGTAGTGAAAGATTTTACACAAGCATTATCTATTAATCACCGAGTATCATATCACAAAGAGTTTCCAAAGTGTAAAGTGTGTTGTTACTATTATAAAATCAAAACAAAACACATATGAGTTATATAAACACAGTATTTTTTAATCTTAAAAAAGAAAAAAATTACCAAGGCATCCTTAAAATTTCAGAAATCTGTAAAATATTTTTCATGTATCCTTAGTAAAGCTTCGCATTACATATGAAGTACTATGAACTTAAGAATACTGACAAATCACACTGATGGATCTGTTACACAACAGAATTATACCAATGGAACTGACTTTGAAATAATCATTCTATTAACTACAAAATGACTTTTATCACTTTCATTGACATTCATAAGTGTATATTGTTGTTTCTGAAAAGTAAAACCTTACATAAGCCTTCCCAAAAAGCAATTCAATGTACTAATCCTGCACATACCGCTAGCTCCTTAACTAAACAAGTGCTATTCTTGAAGTGCTGTTTGAACCTACTTAATTGTCTTCAAGATTTCTCATATGTTTATCCGAGATGCATGACTGTAAAAAGGGGCCCAGTATAAAATCAGTTCATATGAAGTTGTTTTGCTTTGAAACCCTTTATCAATTTAGAAACATCACCCTTGTGTCTGTCTGGAGCATCTCCATCATTCTTTGTGTTGTGATTTACAGCTGTAATCTTCATCGTTGCCTGTCAGCATCAAAAGTGAGCCTTTAAGATGCAAGAAGTGAAATAAGACAGTCACATGAAGCAAAATTACATGTTTTGAATTATTTGAATGATAGCGAACACACAGCTAACATCACGAGAGCACTTAGACGAGATAAAAAACCTATCTAATTCAACCAGAGTAAAAGAAGCAAAAAACAGCCTTATGGAGAAGATGGAGAAAATATAGGCCATTAACATGTATACTATATTTCCCGGAGTTCGATGATGATTCAAGGAAATGCCAGAAATCTCTACAAAGATTTCAAGAGCAACATAAGGAAAGTTCAGTAGCTGTAAGTTTTGATACTAGCCATGTGTAGTTTGAATGTTTCAAGAAGTGTTTCAACTTGCATAACATCAAGCTGATTAGTAAAGCAGCTTCTGTAGATATGGAAAGGGTTCAAATACTCCCTGACCATTTCAAGCCAATCATCAAAAATGTGGCTATTTCCCTTAGCAAATTTTTGGTGTGTATGAGACAGAGTTGTTCAGCATGAAAATTACAGGGATCATCATTTCAAGAGAGGAAAAACTGCACTTGAATTTAAATCCATTAAATATCACTTTACTATTTGGAGGAAATGCTACTGAGAATTTCATGCTTAAGCCTTTTTTGATGTATCAGTGAGACACCATGGGCTTCAGAGCTGATTATGGAGCATTTTCCCTTCATTTGGCTGACCAACAAGAAAGCCTGGATGACAATATCAATATTTCAAGACTAACTGTCGACTCATGCACCCCTAGCTTGGAAGGAATATTGTACTGATGAAAACTCGATTTTAAAATCTTACTGCTCTTGGATAAAGCTCTTCTTCTTTCTGTGAACCTAGATGACTTGTATCATAATGCAGTGGTTCTGCTTCTGCCACCAAACAGAACCACACTGATCTAGCCCAAGGATCTGGGCTTGACTGCTACATTCAAGGCACACATACTACTTATGATGCACTTTCTAAAGTTTCATCCACAGACAATTTTGCCAGTTCATTTGCCTAACTGCACTAATTGTCACTCCACCTCATCCCCTTTTATAAACAAGACTGAAGATGAACGTGGGGTAAGTGTTCATGTTATTCATGCTGCACTTTATATACGTAACATTTATATGTATTCACATATAAGGTATTCCACGAAAATAATAAACAAAAAGATAAAGTAAAACACCAGTTAACCCCAATTTTTTAGTGATTTTGAGATAAGTATAACTTCTGCACTAATAAACTTATCAATCTTTTTACTTCTAGCTTATAATCTCTAAATCATAAAAGTAAAAAAGGAAAAATAAATTCATTTAATATTTTTCAGTGAAAAATGCAAAATCATTATAGGTGTATGCAGGAAAAAATGTGTATATGACTAAAAAGTTAGAGCTATTCATGTAAACTATAAAATGGTATTATATATTTACAAAAATTTTGAGAAGAAAAGTTTCAAGATATATCAGAATTCAATTCAAAAAGTTATGGAATTTGAAAACTGCTAAACCAAAACTACATTCTCTGGCATGATTTGCTGAGAACTATGTTTTGCATGCTGTGGCTGAGCCACCTTTCTCAGTGAAGATGTCTTATTCTCACCTGGAGACAACAAATTCCAATGTACTTGGCAATAAGATGAAATAGTTCTTCATTTTGATAGGAAAATTAGCCATATTATTTCTGGTACAACTAAATCAATGACATTATTATTGTCACAACTAGATGTTTCATTATTCTATTTGAAAAAATGCTTAGTGTGTAGTAATCAAACCTCCACTTCTCTCAAGGGGTAGTTGTTTTCCTCATGCCTAAAGATGACACATTCTAGTATATCTAAGTGATAAAGCAATATCATACTTAGTTTTGTTAGGCAAATCAACCATATATACTATATATATACTATAACTAGACATCTCATTATTTATTATAAACACATTTCCAGTTACCTGTTGCTTGTTGTTGTCTTTTACTACAGAAAACAATCCTAAATTAGATCCCACAGAACACAATAAGATTGTTTAAATGGCTTCTTAAGGTGAAAAATGGATGAGCTTAGAGCCAATTAATTTAAAAGTACCTTTTTCAGGAATGCAACCCTAATGTTAAACTGGGCCCTACAGCATCTGATGCTACCTGAACCTAAAGCTGATACCCTTACCAAAGTGATGTTTATTTATGTAAGGCAGCTTTAACATTTTCAGTAACACCTAAGTCACACAAAGGAGCTTTAAAATTTTCAGTAACACCTAAGTCACACAAAGCAGCTTTAAAATTTTCAGTAACACCTAAATTAACAAGCATTAGACAAATTTTTGAAACTAATAAACCTAAGCTAAAATATGTTTTCAGTTTATGATTACATGCCACTTAACAGTCTCAATGAAATGCAAGCACACTTTTTTTAAAAATTCAATGATCAGACTATTACACTATGGTCAAATCTACACCATGTAGTGTACAGCAAAGCTGTAGCATTTTAACATTTAGCAAGCTCAAAAAGTTAGCAACACAGTTTTCAAAATCCATAGTTTGCTACACAGTTTTTAAACTCCACAAGTGAGTTGTTGTTTGAGATTAAACCTCCCTACAACTCAGAAAGTGCAGGCCCTATGCTCTAATGTGGCCTGCCAGTGGTGAGGGACCTAAGCACTTGACCTAGGGGGTTGGGTTTGTTATCCCACCTGGCTCCCACCACAGCTGGGCTCCCTAACCTTAAGCGAGCTCAGCTTAGATAACATCTAAGAAGAGCTCATAGGCCTCTACATGAGCAACCTGTTTCTTGGTCAGCAAAAAGTCATGAAACAGAATAATGCAACATATTAGAAGGCAAATATGTCTGTCAATACAGAGTTTTGTAAAGTTATTCTAAGAAACAGTAGAGCTGATATGCAAAACTTAGTTTTGTATATCATTACATGTAGATCAGATTTTTGCAGTGAGAATGGCAGTGGAAAAGCATCTAGCTAAAGGTAAGAAGCTATATGCAGCTTTTACAGCTCTGGAGAGAGTGTGCAGCAGAGACGAGTAGAATGCTTTATGGGATATGTTAAGATAAATGGGGTAGGAGTACAACTTTTGGATGGTGTGAAAGCCTTCTATAAAGGACTATATGCATGTATAAGAGCAGATGGAGAATTAAGTTAAGTTTCGGTATACATACGAGTGTGAGGCAGGTCTGTGTAATGTCACTGTGGCTTTTTAACATACATATATGAACGGAGCAATAAGAGAGATGAAAGCAAAACTATGGAAAAATGTGTAGGGATGGAATGTGGTTGTGAGATATGGTGGCTAGTGACAAGCCTGTTTATGGATGATACTGTATTTGCTGAGAGAGAACAGGAGTTGTAAAAGGCTGTAAGTGTGTTTTATGATACAAGATAATCAATTGAAGCTAAAATGTGAATGCAAATAAAATAATGGTGTTTGAAAGGAAACAAAAGTAAAAGCATAGATTCTACAGATCAAGAAGAAAGTGTACAAAACTATGTTACAAATATGGAGGAAGAAGACTGGAAGACATGACTGAATCTAAGTATTTGGAAGCTAGCTGGGGTAAGTTTGGTGATATGAAAAGAGAGACAAGGGAAAGAAAAGTCCAAGGACAAAGCATCACTAGGTCCCTTATTAGAATAATGAAGAGTAGGTGGTGTAAGAATGGAAGTGAAGAAATGATGAAGGTACAATTAAAACATGGATGATGTGAAAGCTTTCTATGGAGGAGTAAATGCATGTGTAAGAGTGGATGGAAAATTAAGTGAAAGTTTCGGTAAACATGTGGGTGTGAGGCAGGGCTGTGTGATGTCAGTGTGGGTTTTTAACATATATATGGATGGAGCGACAAGAGAGATGAAGGCAAAACTAGGGAAAAGAGTGTGGGGATGTAATGTGGTTGAGAGATGTAACAGCAAGTGAAAACCCTATTCAAGGATGATACTGTGTTGTTTGCTGAGTCAAGAGGAGATGTAAAAGGCTGTAAATGTGTTTTATGATGTGTGTAACTATATGCAATTGTAGGTAAATGCAAGTACAAGTAACGTAATAGTGTTTGGAAGGAAACAGTAAAAGTATAGATTCTACAAAGCCCTATAGAGTGAAAGCAGAAAGCATACAAAACTGTGTTATAAATATGGTGGAAGAACACTGGAAGAGATAGAATTCAAGTATTTGGAAGCTATATGGGGTAAGTGTGATGATATGAGAGATAAGGAAGAGAGCAGTCCAAGGAAGAAGAGTGGAAGTAAAGAAAAGATTAAGGAACAGCTGAAACGGACATGGGATGAGTCACAGAGGTCAAGAATCTAGGCTGTGGAAATGAGTCATTTGAAAGAAGCAAGTGGTATGACTAGGTGAGATGAATTAACTAATGAAGGAGTGTATGACAGATTTGGTACTGCAGGGAATGTGAAGAGGATGAATTGTGGTGTGGGAGAACAAGTGAAACATAATACTTCAAGGTGATTTGGGCTTGAGGAAAGACTGCAAGGTGGGAAGTTTACAAGGACAGTGTATGATAGCATGATTAAAGAGGCTGGTGTAAGAGAAAGACCACCTATGACATAGACCGAGTGTAAGAGTACTAGAGGGAGAGAAATGGTGGATGAAGGCGTGGAATAGTGTATGTGAGGGAGGCATGTAAGGACAAGTGGAGACTTTTTTGCCATGATCACCCCCTTGATGCAAGTTCTCAAAGGAAATGTGCATTAAGATAGACAGATTGGTCACTAAATGTGCTGTCCAAAATCAAATGATATGAATTTAAGGCACACATGTTCTTAGCTTACCACAAGGCTTAAAAAATTCTTATTCTAACACAAAAAGGAATTCTGTCAATGAACAGGAACTCCCTATGAAATCAGATTCATTATCAACTACTGTGCTAAGAATGCTCTGTGGGCAATGACCTACATGGTATACAGTGAGTTCAAGTCAAACCTACACATCTGCAGATCCTCTGGAACCCAGACTAGCAGTGGAGCTCATACTTGAGTGTGGACTGGAGGCCAGCATCCGGTCTAACAGAAATTTGCGTAAAGACCAGTTCTTTCTTGGGCTCTTTTGTGGACTAGGAGGTGAACCTCTGTCCATACACTGAGAACACATACATGAACTGGAAGGAGGACTTGAAATAGTACTCGGAAATTCGTCTGTAGTACTGCAAGGTGATTCAAGCTGAATAATGGGTACTGGAGGTGTTTGTCTCTGAGAAGTCCAACCAGGCAACGCTTGGTTTGGAATTTCATTATGCTGTAGTGGACTTCTCAGTTTTACATATGAAACAGAGGTTTCACAAGGAATGACTGAACTTTGATTAATATGATCTAATGATGACTGATAAAATTCATTACTTCCCTTGCAGGAGTTGAAGACAGGCTGAGTTTCATCTGGCTGTTGAGATAAGTGACAAAAAATCTCAGGATCTTGTGTTCTGGTTTGGGAATAAGGAGCTGTATTGTGAGTAGGAGAATATATCACCGATGGTTTAGTATCATTAACACAAGTATAAAATGGATGACTCTTCCTTGTCTGTTGTGAGGACTGGTAATGTAGCCTTGGACTTTCTGCTTCCATGTTTGGTTGACTGGCTGTACATAATGTTGGAGAATATCCCACTGATTGAACATTTTCATTATGTGAAACATATAAAAGTTCACTGTTTGCTAATGGCTGTGGGTATGGGTAAGATATCCCAGGACTTCCTTGTCTGTTGCCTGGACACATGCTTGCATATGATGATAATGGAGAATTTGAATGATACAAAGCATTTTCATTGCAAGACTCATATTCAGAAAGGTTATTCAATGACTGTGATAATGGGTATGGTGTACCAGAAAATTCTGGTTTGCTGGAATGGTTCATGGTAGCCCTGTGTGACAGGGATGGGTATATAATTCCCTCAAGAGGCAAACATCCAGCAAACTGCAACTCCTCATCTTGCTTATCATTTTGCCTAATCTGTTGATGCCGATGTACTGCAGGTAATACTGGAGAGGAAAATTCATTAAACTTCAAGTTACCCCTACTTGATGTACCTCGTGTGATATCCTGACATTCCATACCATACAATGCTGTTTTGTTTGCCTGTGAATCAACATCCATTGAATATTTCTCAATAGGCTCAAACGAAATGGAAGAAACAGGCACTCCTGATGGCCATACAACATAGCTATGGGGCTTATAGTAAAGTGATTTGACAGGCAAGGCAACAGCACCTGTGGAGCCCAAAGTAGTATGATGCACAATATGCGACTTACTGCACACATTAGTTCTAACATCCATGTTTATGGGAAGCTGAGGACTTGGTGGTGAAGAATACCATCCAGAAGACCTCTCACTCTGTATAGCTTTTTCTCCTCTAATCTCCTGTGGCCCCTTATTCCAGAGTAAAGCTCTTCTAAAGTTACTTTCACTATATACTCTCTTAATAACAGGGGTAGACTGGGTTGGAAAATGTGAAACATGATTTTTTGTGACACTTGCTAGATTATCTACACTTCCAACCCTTCCAAGGGAATCACAAAACTCTCTTATCTCATACATCATAAAAAGTTTGTTGCAATGCTGTTTCTGATACTCTCCTAGTTAAATCTATTAGCTCAATTCCAGCTTTTCCAGTGTAATTGTTGTTCTTGCATACATTAGTATGCAAAATCTAAAAAACACACTCTAACCATATTTCACTGAATACAAGGTCCTATAAGGTCAATACAACCAACTGCAGAAAAGGGCACAATAAAATTTGTTCACCAGCACACTCGGGAACTTTTGCCTAATATTTCTGTTTCAAGTAGGCAACTTAATAGAAACTAAACAATATAGCAATTATCTCAAATTTATAGCACACTACTTCTTTTTTTTAATTTTCTTGGTCAAAGCTATAAAATGAGCTGTAATTTTCTATGCAACACTGAAAGAGTTATGGACATATCTTCACAACAGCTTTTTCTTGTGTAATATTCTTCACTGAGAGGCATGTGGCCAGAGAGGCAACATCTAGTGCCACCTTATGACACCAAAGAACTGGCTAAACAACACCAAACCTTACCCCAACTCTGCAGCCCAACACCCATGATATTTGAACCTCATGGAGTAGAATTACGACAACATTCTTGCCCTCCTAAAACTGTTATTATTAGCTCACTTTTCTGTAGTTTCCTACTAAACAAGAAATGCTAATTCTGAAACCATACACCAATTATGAAATTACAGGAAATGGATAATATTGGTAATCATAGTGTCCCAGGCATTATAATGAATGGGTATACAAACAAAAAAAAATAAACTTACAGTAAATCAATAAGTATCTTGAAAAATAATAATAAAATATCTTAGAGAATACTGAAGAGTATAATTGCTTCAGCCAAGAAATAAATAATGAGGCGTCATCTAGTGTGAAGTTTCATAACAACCAGAAGAGCCTGTTCCTCTTGTGCACTCATAAACCTGATACCCTCTTTCTGCTTAATGATAAATCTAGATGTTATTTCTTACTGTCAGTCTTGGGAGATACACTGTATCTGGTATATATCATTGTTCATAAAAACTCATTTTACCCTTCTTTCCTCCCTTTAGCCTTGCTCTTTCTCTTTTCTCTGCTTAAAACCCACCTAAGTAAATAAGCACATGTGTGTTTCCATCTATCTGTGACTGGATATTTGTGTACTAACCAATATATCTGAGCTCTACTAAACTATCAGTCAAACTTTACCTGTCCATCATCTACCTTTCTTTTCATACACACTTATAAATACAAACACTATGTAAATCATCTCATACACAAGTACATATTCACATAAACACCTGATTTTCAATACACAAACACACACACACATGCATGAGGAAAATGCACAGTGTTAAACAATTTCTTTGAGGGCATAAACTAGAAATCTTGTGGCCATGACATACATCACTATTATGGAAGGTTCTGAGACTTCTACACTGGAGCAAAAACATGGGTAGCTTCAGCTGTGAATAGAGAGGGAAGCTTAAAAATGAAGTTGATATGGTGCAATGACATATGTCAAAAAATAAGAACTAATGAATGCAATGCAAAGGCAATATAGGCCACACTATAGCAAGCTAGCATTTGAAGGGTTTATGACAGTAAGGGGTGACAACAGAAATATAAGAAAGGTAGAGCAGAGAAACTTTGAAAAGGATACTGTGGACAAAGTTGGATATACTCCAGAAGTTTTTCATAAACCTATCAGTAAAAAGGCAGCTGATCAGGCTAAAGCAGTCAGAGAGAAGAGTTGCAGAGGATGTTGTAAAGATATATAAGGAGGATAATGACAAGTTTAAAACTGTTTTCAAAATGGAAGACAGTACAGTCCCATCAACACAAACAGAAAGGGGATAAAGTCTTAAGAGAGAGAGAGAGAGAGAGAGAGAGAAAAGACATATCAAGACTGATAAAGAGCCTTGGTATATGAAAGGCTTATGATCCTGATGAAGTTTCTCTGCATGTGCTTAAAAGTGTGGAAATGAATTCTGTTCATTCTGACAGATATGTAGTAAGGTAAAAATGAGACACGAGCAGCTAATCAGGATTTAATTTTCAAAATTTTGACATTTGTCTTCCTTAGGAAAAAATATTCTCCTGAGAAAGACAACTACTGAAATGCTGAGAATCAAATCCTGATAAACAGTTTGTGTCTCACTGCTACCTTACAACCAAAGTGTGCAGATATGCTTGACATGCTGCTTGAAATGTTGTTTAATGAACTACTGGATGAAGGTATCATGCTAAGAGAATGGAAGAGGGCAGATATCATGCCTACCTTTATAAAATAAAGACTGGGAAGTTACAATAAATCACAAACTAGTCTCCCTGACAAGTTTGCTCTCTAAATCACAGGAAATAAAATAATCAAAGAGCAAATGGGTGACTGCTTGCAATGAAAAACTACCTAAATGAAAGAACAAGGACTCTGGGAAAGGATGTCATGTGTAACATAGCTCATAATTCAATGAAAGTGAGTTTGCATTTTAGACAAAATAAATGTATGGGTGGACTGTATGTTTCTGGACGATCAGAATGCATTTGAAACAGGATGGTAAAGAAACTGAATTTTTATCAACTAATGCTTTATTAAGTTTTCCTTTCCAAATCTTAAAATCAGTAACTCAAGTTGTTCAAAAGAATTTATCAACCTTGTAATTTCATTACAATGATAAAAATTACTTCAGAAGTATGTTTCATCCACTACTTTCACCTTACTAATGCATTAAAGCTTTGCAGATGTCTCAGTACAAAACACTAAAAAGTGTGGGAGTTAAGCCAGAGTGTTAAGAGAGTTGCCACTGCATATTTCATCATTTATTCTACCTGCACCTAAAAACTGATTTTCATTATAATAAATACATAATACATAATAAATATTTTCTCATTATAATCAAAGTGATCCACTGATTTTTTTTTTTTTTTTTTTTTTTTTTTGCAAAACAATAAACTATAAAAGTCCATAAAATTACCAGCTGTACCAATTAGATGAAGTGTTGCCGAGGTCAGGCAGGTGCTAGCAGTATTTGCTAGAAAACTTTCTCCTGCCTCATCTCAGCCAACTTTCAATGCTACAACAGTCAGTGCCCATAATATCACTCTTCACAAGGTCAGAAGACATATCATCATCATCTAGTTATTCAAGATCATCACCTGCTTGTTCCTCTAAATCTAATGCATAATTAGCAGTTCAAGTTCTTTCCTAGAAAACTCATGAAAATGTGCTCTCATTGGTATGCAACCCAGAAACAGAGGCACAAAACTAGATGCATAAATATCTCTGTCTAGAGACATCACTCAGCTCACAAAAAAATATCCATTTAGAGTCATTAGGGAATACAACAGGAATAAGTGGGAGACTCCTTCGAATGGATAGAGTCATTAGGGAATACAACAGGAATAAGTGGGAGACTCCTTCGATGGACTGTAAATTACATCAACTTCAATGGAAGGGAGCAAATGATAATGGAATTGTACTGCTTTTTTCCATCTTAGGTGGTCTCCCTACCTCTTGCATGAGATGCTTTTCAGGACCAGTGGAAGTGCTAAGAAGCACTCGTTTCTCATGCAGAGCCCAGACCTTCAAGTTCAGTCTACTTGTGTCAGGTAGAAGGGTAAGTGTGCAGAACCTTCCTAAAATGGGCTGGGTTCACAAGCTGCAGGCCACAAGACTCAGTCTTGGGACCTCTACTCTTTTTGATCTATGTAAATGACTTGCCAGAAGGACTGGACTCAACATGAACATGTTTGCAGATGATGCTAAGATCATAAGGGAAGTGAACAGTGATGGAAATTACATCAACATACAAGAGACTGTAAAAAAAATGATGTGATACATGGTTGATGAAATTCAAGTTGAGTAAAGGTACTCAAGATGGGACACAATGAAAGGCTTCAATACTAATATTATTTAGCTGAATATTCTATTTATCTATCTATCTATATCTCTGATGCCTGTTCCTTTCAGGAACTCCCATCAAGGAGGTAGCCATGGCAAAAGAGTCTCCACTTATCCCGGTCCTCACATGCCTCCTTCACAAACACCATTCCATGCATTCTTCCACCATTTCTCTCCCTCAAGTATTCTTCCACTATTTCCCCAAGTCACAGGTGGTATTCCTCTCATGCCAACCCCTCTAACTGTGCTATCACACACTCCTCTTGTAAACTCCCAGTCTTGCATTCTTTCCACATGCCCAAACCAATCCACAACTCATCCCCTTTCCATTCCCTGCCTTACCATATCTCTCATACACCCCTACATTTCTTACTTTAATCCATCTAGCCATATCACAAGTTTTTCTCAAATAGCTCATTTCTACAGCATAGTTTCTTGACCTCTGTCACTCATTCCATGTCCACATTTCAGCTGCATAGGTCAGGGTTGGGAGGACTATGCTGCTCTTTAATCCTCTCTTCACTTCTATACTTATACCTCTATCCTTAATTATTGTATTAAGGGACCCAATGACTCTTATACCCTGTACTGCTTTCTCCCTTATCTTTCCTTCAATATTACCAAACTTATCCAAAACAGCTCCTAAATACTTAAATTCTCTCACCTCTTCCAGTCTTTCTCCCCAGTTTAATACACTTTCTTCTTTCACTCTATTTGGTTTTGCAAAATCTATACTTTCACTGTCTCCTTTCAAACACTATTACTTTACTTTTACTTGAATTTACCTTAACTCGCCTATGTTTACAAAAATCATAAAACACATTTACAACATTATGTAACTCCTCTTCGTTCTCCAAACAACACAGTATCATCTGCAAACAGGCTTGCCACTAGCCACCACATCACCACCACATTCTATGTCTGCACCCTATTTCCCTAGTTTTATTTTTATCTCCCTTATCACTCTATCCAAATACATATGAAAAAGCCATGGTGACATCACACAGCCCTGCCTCACATCCACATGTATAATGAAATTTTTGTTCACCTCTCCATTAACTCTTACACATGCATTGCTCCTCTATAGAAAGCTTTCACACTATCCAAAACTTGTTCCCCTACCCCAATTATCCTTAACATTCCATAACATAAAACATTCCACTTAACTCTGTCATACACTCTCTCAAGATCCATAAAATATGCATACAACTTCTTAGCTTTTGCTAAATACTTTTCCAGTCATCTTTACCACAAAAACCTGATCTACACATACCCTACCTTTCCTACAACCTCCTTGATCCTCACTTATTTTTCACTCAGTCAATTTCATCACTCTATCAAACAACATTCTTGCATACATTTTTTCCTGGTATACTTAACTGACATATTCCCTTATAACTGCTACATACATCCTTAACACTTTTTTCTTTAAATAGAGAAAAAATGATAGCTTTTACCCAATCCTCCGGCACAACCTTCTGTTCCCATGCTAAATTACATATCAGATGCATCCAAACCATTTCAACATACCCTCTTCTGCTCTCTCAACCGCACTCTTCTTATTACCACACATCTCTCTTACCCTTACATTAGTCAATCAAACCATCTCGCATCACATATTTTCCTTAAACATATCATTTCCAACACATGAAGAAGTAAAAATGTTAGTGAAAGACAAAAGAGAGGAGTCTGAATGAATCTTACAAAGAAGAAGCGCAAACGACTGGGAGATGTATAAGAGAAAGTGGCAGGAGGCCAAGAGGAAGGTGCAAAGGATGAAAAAGAGGGCAAATGAGAGTTGGGGTGAGAGAGAACCGTTAAACTTTAGGGAGAATAAAATGATGTTTTGGAAGGAAGTTAATAATGTGAGTAAGACAAGAGAACAAATGGGAAAATCGGTCAAGGGGGCAAGGGGGGAAGTGATAGCAGGTAGTGATGGAGTGAGAAGGAGATGGAGTGAGTATTTTGAAGGACTGATGAATGTGTTTGATGATAGAGTGGCAGATGTAGGGTGTATTGGCCAGGGTGGTGTGCAAAGTGAGAGATTCAAGGAGAGTGGTTTGGTGGAGATAGAAGAGGTGAATATTGTATGGGGGGGGTATTGATTGAGAGAGTGAAGGCACGTACAGAGAATCAGGCTGGGGAGAAGCAGTGTGGTTTTAGAAGTGGTAGAGGATGCGTGGATCAGGTATTTCCTTTGAAGAATATATGTGGGAAATACCAAGAAAAACAGATGGATTTGTATGAAGCATTTATGGATCTGGAGAAGGCATACGACAGGGTTGACGGAGGATTTGTGGAAGGTCTTAAGAATATATGGTGTGGGAGGTAAACTGCTGGAAGCAGTGAGAAGTTTTTATCAAGGGTGTA
>JAYMFT010364848.1:0-38183 GCA_038088735.1 Panulirus argus
AGTTATTGGGAAAGACATGAGAAGGTAGAGAGTTCCAGAGCTTCGACATGTAGGGAAAGAAGCAGTTATCAAAATGGCACACCCTTGAGTTCTTTATCTTCTTTACTAAGATACTTTCAGATATGGGGTATTATTCTTGATGCCCGCAATTTGCTGCCATTCGTATCTGCTCCTTCTTTATAGGCTGTCGAGTTTGTGTTCTTTCAGCTGTTATAACAGTTGATATATTCCAGACATTGATCTTGCTCTCTGAAGTGTTTTTGAATTCTAACTTATTTATTTCCAGACATTATCATACACATCATCTAGTGACCTATCTTTTTGTGCAACTCCTGCTCTCATTCAACCAACAGAATGGCATCACCTTCTTACAATTACTTTGGAAACTGTCTTAGAAATTAACTTTTGTAAAGGATCTTAGCAATAGCTGTAACTTCCAATATTCTGTGTTCCAGACTCTGTATTTGACGGATGATATATTGCTGTGTGACTGCCCTGGGTTGGTTTTTCCGGGATTTGTTTCCACTAAGGAGGAAATGATCATTTCTGGAATTCTTCCAATTGATCAGGTAAAATTATCATACTTCCTTGTAGTTTGAGACATTTTACTCTTTGTCATCAGGATGATATAATCACCCTAGAATGATGCCGTTATTAGAAGAATATCATGAACATTTCATTCCAGGCAGGGTTCATATGTGCTATCAGTCTGGATTTGAGCCATGTTGTCAGTCAGACTGAGCATTATTGCATACAATTTCATTATTGAATATTTGTACATTGTACCAGATCTGCTAGAAATTTGTTATATAATTAGTTGGTCTAGATAATAGGGTATCATCCTTGACCTATAATTTGATTATGTGTCATAGATGAAGGAAAATGTTGACCAGGTGAAACTCTAAGGTTAAGCCTTCCTTTCTTTAAATTATGTTCCTGTACTTTTAAATCTCAAATACTTTCTCTTTTTTTGTTTGATTTTTTCTTTTTATTATTATTATATTAAGTTTTATGGTCTTATACAGAATTTTTTCCCTTGCTTTTAGGTTTTCCATTGGAATTTTTTGGCATTTGATTTTTGCCTCTGTACTTTATACTTTAAAGATTTTTATAGAGGAAGCATGGTATCAAAAGAATTCACACCAGGTTAGAATTTTGGGAGGCATTATAGTATATATAACCTTATAAATGAAAAGTAGTAATTGCCAAAGCCATTTTTTTTCTCAACTGAATTAGTTGCAGGTTGTAACCTTATCCGCAGCAGGTTAGTACAGTATTGTATTTTAATAATAAAAGTCCTAAGTAAATTCATTATATTGTATTATATGGCATAGTCGTCCTCAAACAGTGAGGTAGTTGAGGCTTTTAACACACTTTTGCACAGATGATGCAATATGCTTTGTCCAGGATACTTTTTTTGGTGCACACTGTACACAGTATGCTTGAGATACTGCATATATTCAATAAAAATCCCTTTTAGTGAATAGGCATCAATGGTGGGTCTGTAGCTACATTTATGGTTTGAAATGTGCATCAACTTTCTTATGCATCATCTGATCAAACCACATATTTCAAGTTCAACAAAATTATTGAATCAGTAAAATACTAAAAAGGCTTATTTAATGCAATACCAGCAGAGCTAAGAAACATGATAGTGACAACAGAATTTTCAAAAGAAGATTAGATTTATGGTTGACAGCAGTGTTATTATAATTGTTGCAAGAAGCCAAAGCTTGATTGGCACCTGGTGGGTGGACTGGTATGGTTCGTAAAACTACCTACAAACTTAGCCTGTGTTTTGATGTGACATCATAGACAGCCAGTACTGTGTAATGATGACCTCTTGAATTGTTCTTTAAAGTTATATGCTATTAATTCTCATTGTTAATCCTTGCAGTTGCGAGATGAAGTCCCTCCTATTAATCTTGTGGCTAGCCAGATCCCACGGGAGGTGTTCGAAAATGTGTTAAGCATTAGCTTACCTCCTCCTAGGGAAGGGGAAGATCCTCACAGGCCACCAACATCAGAGGAACTACTGAATGCATATGGATGTTAGTACTTTTGATGTTCCTGTCACACCTCATTACTTCCTGGATTTCTTTTGCTTTATAACCTCTTAAGACTTCATATACCCTCATATAACAGTATGATTTATCTCTGGGGATAGAGGAGAAAGAATACTTGTGTTGAACATTATTCCTCTTTCTGGGTAGAAGATGGAGAGGAGTCTTATCAGATGACTGCCCAACACCTCCTCCACCTGTTAACACACCTCACACCCTTCCATCGACTCACAAACACGCTTTGGACTTATGCAGGAACTCAGAATGGGGAAGTAGTAACCCGGTTAAATTCAGTGTTATTGAAATGCAATCCTTCTTTGTAACTCTTTCAAAGTGTCACTGAGCCTCCATTTTCAGTTTCAAAATCACAATTCAGCACTGCAGTTACTGTCATCCCTAAACATGAGTTTGATATCATGAAGTATAGCAATTTTGACATTGAATTTATATATGTAACACATTTGGTATGTTGATTTTATTTTCTTCATTAGTTATGCGTGGATTTATGACACATCGAGGTCTTCCTGACAATCCACGGTCTGCACGCTACATCCTGAAAGACTTCTTAAATGGCAAACTCCTTTATGCACATGCACCCCCAACAGTCTCACAGGCCGAATACCATACTTTTGATGTCTCCAAGGTGATATGACTTTATTTGTATATAGCTATCTATTATGTATAAGAAGTTTATGGAATTTTTATGTTTTTTGCGCCTGACAGGCAACCTATGGTAATGCAGGTTTTAGTTAGTGATTAAGCTGCTTTGTACTTGGAAAATTTTTCTTTTACTGAGGTTTATTGGTTTGATGTCAGCTAACACCATTGCATTATTTATCATTTTACAGTCAGCACAAAGAAAGTGTCATAATATTGACTAGACTATCCAAGTAATGATCATAGCACACTTTGTGTCCCTGACAACCAACAGCCATTTAGATAGTTCCTAATCAGGGAAGTTCTCTACTGGGAGTGATGAAATGGGGCAAATATTTTCTTTTTCTTTCTCCATAAAGACATGAACTAGTCATAAACTTTGTCTTATTCATCAGTTCTGTTTTGCTAGTTACTTAAGTTCATGTTTGGGCTATGCAGGTTGTTTCGAAATTTCAGTCAATAGATAAAGTATCTTGGTCCTCAGCAGTACTGGCCTTGTTATGAACCTCATGACAGTAGAACTCCAAAGTAATATGATTCAGGAAATGAACTAAGAAGCAGAGCTTATCACTGTGTACTTCAGCAGTTTTGAGAGAAATGAAATGGTTGAAATATTAAATTCAGGTGAAAACAAATTATGCAATGAAATTTTCATACCGTAAACCATGGTTATATTACTGTTTCTAATAAAGCATTGGCAGTGGAGTGTGCTAAGAAATTTCATAAAGTTAAAGTAATTGGCAAAGAATTAATGTAAGCATATTATTATAATTGAGATACACTTAGACGCTGAAAGAAACAGAAATAGAGAATTTTAAGAGTACAGTTTGCCAAATTACTCACCTAATACTTTCAAAATGGTACCAGGATGTCATGGAGGTATACTTAAAAAAAATTAGTGAAGAGAAAAATTTGGAAAGATCAAAGGGCAGAAATATGGCTTTCCCCTTTTAATAGGAACTGCCATCTTTAGACAATTCTTTGTCAGCTGATGATTGATCATAATATGTTGACCGATGGTCACTTATTGGAGAGGAGACCTTTTCTAATAAGTGACACCTGCAGTTGCATATGATTGTTGAATACGCAATGATAGGGTATGTACAGATGTCAAAATTATAGGACTCTCTTGGTCAAATATGAAATATTTAGTAACAGTGGAAGAAATACAGTTATTGAGGATATTTAAGGTTGATAAATTTTTTTAAAGGAAGCCAAAATATATAGTTTTACTTAATTAATTTTAAGTTTTTGAAAGGAAGCCAAAATATATAATTCTTTATAGATATACTCAAATTTGTAGAATTTTTTTTACTTTGAATCATAGATTGATTATAGTAATATTGTCTTTTCTTGATGTACTGGGTCCTGTGGTGGTCACCTTGGTACAGTTGTGTGACAGACAAGAACATTAATTGGTGTTTTGTTCCAGTGATAGTAATGAATTCTATGCACTGACATTCTTCAATTCTACTTTTACTTGATTTATTTGTCATTTATTTCTTTCATGGAAAAGTGTATCCACTCTAACTTATGGAATACACTGTTAATAAAAGAATTAATAAGTACCAATTATGAATTCCTGAAACACCATCACATTACTTATTCTATAAGCAAAGTCTGATAATATGATTCATGTGCTACCTTTCTTTAGATAAATGCTGTAATGTAGATTGATGAAATTATTTTCCCTGGATTTTTATTTTTCACCTTTTAAGTTCTGTACTGGTAGACAAGCACTGTAATTTACGCCTAGTGATGTTTTCAAATCTTTACGTTGTAGATGAGCAAGGGCAGAGGACAGAAGCAGCCAACACCTCAGCAGTTAGCAACGCAGGTAACTGTTTATTTATTATTCTTGTTTTTTACAAGTTGTGTGTCAGACTATCTCTTGCAGAGGGCATAGTATGATGTCATGCTATCTGTATGTGGAATCTTACTACAGATTTGTGGACTTTGTTAACCGTATCTAATTATTTAGTTTCCTAAGGTATGGGAGTAGCCTATGGTGTGTCGGTAGGAGGAAAGGGGAAGCTATGGTAGTAGGACACTTGGGAGGGGGTTATTGTTCATAACACCACTCTCCACACAATCCAGAGGCATATTGTTACCCTTGAGTAACTCTGGATCATTTGCACGGTACTTTACATCAAGCTAAAAGTCATTCACTTTCCTTGCTTGATAATTCTTGAGAATGTTCTGTCATTGATGTGGCTGGAAGATGAAAGACTGTATGGAGAAATTGTTCTGCACTGCCTCCAAGGCAAGTACCGAAGCTTGATAGATGACCGTGGAATGGTTGTGTGAAATTCAGTATGTAGATTTGTGTTGAGGAGTTGTCTGGCATAGGTAAATATGTGTTTAGAGGAGTTGGGGGTTTAATTGGCAAGTGTTTTCATCTCCTTTAAAGCTTATTTCTGTTGTCCATTTTTATTTCTTCTTCTTCTTCTCTCTCTCTCTCTCTCTCCCCCCCGCCATCTAAGCATGGCATCAGTGAGGGCTACTCTCTCTGATTGGAGCCTTTGATACAAGAAAATTGAGGGAGTTATTAGGTGATTAGTAAAGATAGATCCATGGTTTAGTATGGGCATTAGTAAAGATAGATCCATGGTTTAGTATGGGCATTAGTAGAAGATAATGGCATATGAATGGAAAAAGGATATGCAAATGAGTTTTGTAGAATTAGCTACTGGGAATTACTGGTTCTTTTCGTGGACCCTGTTCACAAGTCAGGATATGTAAAGATATAATGATAATTTGCTTCGAGTAAATATCTATATCTGCTTGTAATAATGTAATGAATATTGTATTCTGAAGTATGTATAATTAATAGAATATCAAATTGAGCAACATTTATTGAAAAGATGCACAATTAAGTAGTTCCACAGTTTTTAAGTATGGGTGATAATTTCTATTTGGATTAGGAATTAAACTAGTTTTTTGAGCCAATTGGTAAGCATGGGTGTTCAGAGGATGGATGTTTGTAAGCTGGGGATTCCCAGTATTAGGAAGCAGGGAAAAAGTGAGATGATGAATGGAAAAGTGTTGTTAATGTGAAGAAATATCAATGGACGGGCTTAAAGATATAGCAGAAATTGACATGGTTTTGATGGTAAGTGTAATTATTTTGGTAATTTAATGGCTTATATTATCTTGGCCTTTTCTTACAGCCATATCAGATACGGCCAGAAGCAATTGACAGAAAGTTCTTCACCAAAACAGCTCCACAGTATCACGTAAAAGGAATAAATAGAGGAGGGATATCACAAGTGCATGGGTGAGTCTGATTTTAATTCTTCACTTCAGTTCGGCTAAATGATTTTTTTCTTCGCAGGTTTTAATCTCATTTTCTGTCAGTTATTCTTTCATTTCAAATATTTTTGGGATTATATTATACTACTTTGTATCACATGACACTTGACATTTTACATATTTGAGATACTGTTTCATCCATTCAAACATACGAAAGTGCTCTAATACATATCAGTAGGGCACTTAACATTTTCACACTAAACTTCCATTCTTACACACTTGTAAGAGTGCTCTCTAAAATGATGATACCCATCTTTTTTTATTATTTTGTGTTTCAATGATGAGGTCTCATATTTTTGCAAATACCAAAGTCTCTGTGCTGTCTTCCCATAATGTTATATCCTTTATTACATTTTCAGATTCTTATTTTGAGTTTAACAAGTTATATTGTTGGGAAGCTCCTTGTCCATATGGGAGACCAGATGTTTTGGGCCTTTAAGAACTATTGAGTAAAATAATAGGAGTTCCCATCTCCCGTTTGTGATATTCACTAAGAAGTTGATTTATATTTCAGCACATAGTCCATGAACAGTCTAGGAGGATCTCTCTCTCTCTTTTTTGTAATGTTAATCAGATAAGAGAAACTGTGTTTATTTTTTATTTTTTCATTCAATCTAGTTTATCTTTAATTATTCTTACAAAAAACAATCTTCTAGTAAAGTGGAATAAGTTAAAGTTCTATACATGTTCATGAATACTTTAAATCAAGAGGCCATCATGTGGTTAGGCAAAACTGACATTTTGTGAGAGAACAGAGTAGCCATCAGCATTAATTTTAATCAATGGCCTTTGGATGAATGTCATGTTTCTGATATTTTCTAAACAGTATTTCCACCCATCTGCAAGTGACACGGGTGTTCCAGGGAACACCCTTTTAGTACGTCACTTGGGTTTTGGCCTCAGCAAGGACATTTGTCCAAACAGATCCCCATATTCAAAGAAAAAGCAATAAATGCTCGATGAATTCTTGGATAGAAATGTAAAAGCCTTTCGAAAATTATGTTCCTATTATAGTAAAACTTAAAACGACATTCATGATAAGAAATTAAAAGAACTGAACCATTGAACAATGTAATTTGGGATTTAAAGGTGCTGACAACTTATTTACAAGAAAACAACTGATAAAGTTTACTCTTATCTTTGACCATTTATGCCTACCCATGATGATTGATACGTGTACATTGAGGATAGGGACTGCAATAGGTACTCTACTTTTTAAGAGGTGGTTTGGCACTTGATTGGTCATTCTTGGTCGTATCAAATCTTGACTGTATCATTTAAGTAACCAGTCTGCTGTACAATGTAACTTTATTTTAGCTCGTTGATTTCCTTATAATGGTTGTTTGTTGTTTAACTAACGACATGACTAGTCAAGCAATGTGTGTCAAAGCATAAAGTAGGTTTTATTTTGAGATGTTTCCTCTTCCCCGTATTATTATCTTTATTTTTGACTTTTCATTCACATTTACCATCTCCTTGGTGTGAATAGCATTTGAGGCAGCCTATATTCCCATAAAAATTTTATATATTTTTGGTAATTTTTTTCAATATGCAGAAGTATCTGCTTCATGTTTTGAGTACTGGTATGTGGAAAGCTTGAGGACATGAAGATTCTCAGCAACTGGAATGATAGGAAAAAATTTTGCACATGACACCCTGCTTACAATGTAGCAAGGAGAGGACATGATAAGGGTAGGATGGTAGATAAACTGATAGGTAAATGATAAGTAAAACAGGCTGGCTTAGGTTAATCATAAGCTTGCCATTTTCAGAAATAGAGAGACACATCACCAAACAGTGTTTTACATAGAGTTTTGCACAGTATTTTCCATATTTATCATTGAATCTTCCTCCTCTTTTCTTTATAGAGGTACAGCACCCCATTATATAACACAAACTGTACAGCACATTATGAAAAGGATTTTGGCTTTACTTGTATTGCTGTTTAATATTCCTGGAATTGAATCAATTAGGAGAGTATAGCATTAAGTATTACGGAGTTAGGAAGCACATCTGCATGGTAGACTTAATTTCTGGAGTTCACACTGTTAATAAAGTATACATTTCTAACTGGATTTACATTTCACCAGTGGTCTACTTGTGGATGGCCAGCCAAGAAAGAAACAATTCAAGAAGAGGGAGAAATTGAGGCGGAAGTTTGCACATCTCGATCAGTAAAAGAAAAACTTCATAGGTTTGAACATTTTGTTACAGGTGGCGTATTTAAATATAGTAGAAATGTATAGTATGTAGTATACTGAAATATGAAAGTTGTTATTCCTATAAATGCTTTATAGATGAAAGATGGTTTTTAAGCAATAGGGAAACATATTTACATTACCATAATGACTTTTATTAATATAACCAGTAAAATGTCATCAAGGAAAGCAACTCAGCTTGGTCATTTGCGAAAACTGGAGACCATTTCAATATTCTTTTATCTCCAAAATCATATGGAGATCCAACAGAAAGCTGTGGAGAAATATATTCAGTCTCTTAAGTTGCAAATAGTAGGAGTTTTGTTGTGTGGGAGTGATTGATTGGCCATTCAAGATGACAGGAGGAAGTAGGTTGGATTCATGTCTGTCTGGGGTTAATTTGGTGACTGAATACTTCCCTGGAGATGCTAGATATTCTGCTCTAGATGAGCCAGTGTCTTAATTGTGTTATGTAGTGTTGGATGTTTGCTATTGCGTGCATAGTGTCAGGATACTGTAAAGTGATTGAAAGGTCATCTGCATGCAAGAGGACTTTCACAGCGGTCTGCAGGTAATGGAAGGGCAAGTAGGGAGAGAGAGAAGAGAGTTGGAGAAAGAACTGTTACCTGCATAACTCTGTTGTAGGGACTGGATTTTAGAGGCGAGGCCTTTGAGTGACTGGCTTGGCAACCAGCTATGAAGTTAGCCAACCAGTTTTTGTTGTTGTTGTGAAGTGTGGTGTCAAATATCTTTTGTGTGAGGTTGTGGCACAGGAATCCCTTGGTATAGTGGTTAGCATTCCTGACTGTGACACATTCACGGGCCGCCCAGGGTCAAGTGCATAGGTTCGAATCCTTGTTGTGGCAGTCGGTCCACAGTCAACCCAGCTATTCGTCCACCCCTAGGGGTTGGTTGATAAAATGGGTACCTGGCTCAGGCTAGGGTATATACATATAGCATTAATGGGATAGCCTTGATTAGGGCCACAGCTGACCTTTCTGTCTCAGCTAACATATGAAAAAACATAAGAAAAAAATTGCAGTGTTGATGTCTTTTGCCACTGTACTGCGCTGGACAGGGTGTTGCTGCACACTGAAACCATTGAAATAAAGCCATATTGTGAAATTGAGAGTGGGAGATCTTGCTTCATTTTGTTGTGGGGCAGTTTAGGAGATAGTTGGAGTTTTTGATTGCTATTATCTTTGCAAGTTTCCAGATGTTTGAGATTTTGTTGTGTAACCAGAATGGTAAAAGACTGCACCTGGATTGCACATGGGCCGGTGTTAATACAGTATACATCTGGAGATTTAGATGGATCCACATCTCTAGACAGATATTTTCACTCTCGCTGTGCCTTTCACAAAATCTTGTCATAGATACATATTAAGCCGGTAAGATTATTTATTCCATGGGAGTAGGGGGGAAAGAATTCTACCCATGTATTCCCTGTGTGTCGTAGAAGGTGACTAAAGGGGATGGGAGCAGGGGGCTGGAAATTCTCCCCTTCTGTATTACGTCTCAAAAAGAACTGAGAAGGGGCTAAGTGAGGATTTTTTCCCCTTAGGCTCAGTCATCTGTTCTTGATGCTACCTCACTGATGTGGGGGGGGGGGAAAAAAGGGGGGGGGGCCCACCACCTTTACAACCAACTCATCTACAGCCTATGTAACCTTCTTTGCCACTACCCTGCCAATGCCTCTGCCCCCATCCCAGCTGAGACCTCTACCATCACACCTGCTAACACCCCTCCAAAGAATTTAACATGCCATCTGGCTCTCCATTCCTTATGAGATATGTAAGAGTTGCTCCTCCTCCCTTATTAGAGAACCGAGGGTCGCTCCCCATTCCTCATCAGGTAAGGAGGGTTGGCTTTCAGCTTGCTTATGCTGCCAGGATGAAATAATGTGATCACAGTCTTTTTGTATAGTAAGTTTTACACTTGCCTGCTCCATTTATGCTAATTTGGATCAGGCCAGGTTATTCATATAATACCAGAGGGAAAATTATCTGTCCAGTAAGACAGTATGGCTTATAATTGCACTTTTTCCATAAATTGGATAGGACTATAATTGCACTTGTTCCATAAATTGGGTAGGACATTTTAATTTTTTCCCCAGTACGCAATGGCATGAACAGTATTGCTAATTCTCATTAAATACTAAGAGCACAAAATCACTACAGTATTCCACAATAAAGATAGGCTATTGAGGAATTAAGTACTGTTTAAAGAGATGTACAAAGTAAAGTATACAGGATAAATGGATTGATGAATTATGAGAAATGAATAACAGATAAAAGATAAACAGAACAGCCCCACTTTATTATTCTTGCAGTACATGGTGTAAGTCAGAACAAGAAAGTTTCATCAAAACAGAATTAATTGAAATAAGATTGAAAATGAAAATTTTATTCTTTCTCGAGAAGTAGGTTTCATAACATGTACCCAGAATGCACTTAGGTCCTGAAATTATTTAGCTGCCATCCCTGAAACACTAAGGTCATCTTTCACATTTAGTACTTTACTGTATTTGAAAAATTAGTTTTTCTTTTAATAGATATGGCTTGAATTTTATGTGAGCTCAATTTACGTATGGTAATTTCTTCATAAGAGTAAAGAAAGTTGAAGATATGGTGCCCCAAGAGTGTAATACTCCCTTCCTGTACTATACAAATAGGTAAATACACACTGAGATAAACATCAGTGCTATATTTAGAACACAACACTTTGTATCTGCACAATTGTTCAAGGAATAACCAGTCTTGATGGACCCTCACCACTTACAGTAAATCTCACAATTGGTAATTCAGATTTGGGTAAGCAGTAAGATTTTACTTCGGGTAGTAGATAAATCTTTTGCCCATAATACCCAAAGGGTGTAGAACTCCCTCCCTGTACTATATATATCGCTAATTACACAAAGAGATAATTAACAGTGCTTTATTTAGATTACATTACCAAGTCAGAGATAGTTAACAGTAATTTATTTAGATTACAGCATTACCCTATATGTAAATAATTCAACTTACACGATTTGTACAAGGAATAACTCTTCCTGGTGGACCCTCACCTTTCAAAGTAAACCTCATAAGTGGTAATTCAGATTTGGGTGGGCCATAAGACTTTACTGGGGGCAATGGTCGAATCTTAAGCCCATGGTAACCAGTTTTCCGCTGCCAAAGGCCAGATGCCGGCCGTCTCCCAAGCCATCGTCTCCTTTGGGCAGAGCCAACATGTTCTTTTCCATGTCCAATATTAGACACTCTCCCTGAAAAGCAGTATGAAGCGACATATTATTGCGTTATACCCAAGTTACAGGAAAAGCACAAGTATACATTATTCTCTCAATTCTATGGGGTTTCAAATAAACAAGCTGAATTCTGCTGTGTGAAAAATGGCTTACTTGCTGCTGAAAGACAAAGTTCAATGATCTATGAGCTTTATAATGATGCAAGTCCTCACAGTAGCCACCCACAACACTTACTGGTTAACAATGGGTTAAAAAGTATTTACAAAATTAACGAATCTCAGAAAACTGTGAGATTAATTTGTTCATGACATTCTCCGTTAGAAGGATCTTCACAAACACACCTAATTGAAATATCCTAAGTATTTTAAAAGACAGGTTTTTCACTTCCTCCAAAGTTTGTAAATACCATTCCTCAGCTCTTCTTTTCCCCTTTCATTGACTTCATTTTATGTTTCAACAAAGGCCTGGCCTTGATGTGGATTATGTCCATGACAGGAGCCTTTAAAAGAAAATAAAAAGAAAATAAAACATTTTTATACATGTTCACAGTTTCCCCCATTAGCAAGGTAGGAAGAGACAAAGAAGTGGCATCAGGCACTCACATCCATTCTGTCATGTATAATGCACCAAAATCATAGCCCCTTATCCACAACCAGGATTCACAGTTCTTTCTATAGCTTCTCCCAAATGCTTTATAGGCACTGGTTCAGTTCATTGACAGCATGTTGTCCCATCAAAATGTTTATTGATTCTGTCACTATATACTTTTGAGGCTTTTAATAAGAGGGGCCTATGTCAATCTTTTATTCAATATCCACTGATGTAGTGTTTACAATATTTATGGAAGCAATGAGGCAGATAATATTAAACATGATGCCCTGTGGCATACATTCTTTCTGTGGGAATTCTCTTGAATACTCACTAACAAGCCTCGTCTTTAATTTCTTGTCTTGAAAAGTGCTGAATAAACTTTTATATTGTGTACCTTAAAGGCCCATTTTTTTGGAAATGCCTTTTGAAACCATATCTCCAAGTAGTATCAAAGGCTTTCTTTAAATTGGAGAACACTGATACTGTATGATGATTAGGAAATCCCTTCTGAATATTTGTATTGTTAATGGATTTGAGGTACATCAAAACTTTCTGAAACCTTATTGGAATGGATTGAAGATACAGCTATTTTTTCAAGTTAAAAACCAATTGGCCGTTAAGTATTTTTCTATTATTCTGCAGACAACAGTTTAGTGTAATAGGTCTAAGGAACGTAGCTTCATATAAATGAGACAAAGTAAGGCCAGCAATTATGACACAAAGGGTGTCAGGTGATTCTGGGCTTCCTTTTACTTTTCAGTCAGGAGATTAGCACCTCCCTGATTGGTTGCTAACTACAATCTACTTTCTACATTTACCCATTCTATGTCTTTTGAATTTTCAATGATATCCACAAAGTTTGTCTCGTGGAAACACAGACAAAAAGTTTACAACTGACAGCTGCCTAATGCACTAAAAATGTGTTTTAAGATAAAATCACAGGGTGTGGAAGAGATTTCAGATAACCTTACCAACTGTAATCCGGCTGTACATGTGTACAAGACAATATATTCTTATGACAACACTTTTCATGTTAAGTTGGAAAACTTTTTTGCATGTACCAAACTTAAATTTAGCAATAACTCATGCTATTTCCAACTAGTGTATTGGTGCTCTTCATAACAAAATGAACTAACTTAAGAGTGACTAACAATTTAATGTTAAAATCTTTGCAGAAAATGAATGTTACCTAAAACCTATGTTAAATATAAAATTTACAGAGCAAAGCAAAAATTCTAAGAATATCAAGTACATACCAACAGTTGCCATACACCGTGGATCAAGAGCAATTTCTCTCTTTGTTGGTAACTGAACAATAATTTTGTTGGCTATCTTCCTCATAATTACTCCTCCTGTACCAGCAGCTTTTATCAACCTGTGTGGATGAGAAAAAGCAATCAGACATTTTAAATGATGAAATTTCAAAGTGGAAAGAAATGGTGACATTTGAACAATAATACAAAGGGCATCTCCTAATACATGGCACCTCAGTGTACATACCTATCACCTAGTATCTACAGTGAGATTTTGCTACGGCAGCAGGGCTAGTGCGTTGTGCTCGTGACTTGACTTGTATGTTGACAAACAACACGTACTTCAAATGCTACTGCTACCCCAAGTGTAAATGTCATGTTTAGAAGCTATACAAACAATTAAATTACAATGTATATTGTAGCTGTACTCTCCTACTTCCATGGAGTCAAGTAAAAGAAATGTAAATCTAAAGATTCTTACCCAACTTAAACTCACAAAGAACTTGATCAGCTTTATATATTTCTTGCCACAACTGCATTTACTCTTTGAGGCCCATACCCTCTCTGGTCCCCCTCTTGCATCCTCCTCCACCACATTGTCAAAATCAAGCACTACACAATCACATTTTCCAGTAGGTGACTCATATTTGATATGTTCTGTTTCTTTGCTACTGTGTGTAAAGACAAGGTCTAGCAGAGATTGTGTATCATTCCCCCTAATTCTTGTATACTCCATAATGTGCTGATACAGGAAGTTCTGTTTTACATACTCTATACTTAAATCTATTTGCCTATCTGTCTCCATGAGAAACTTAAGTTTTTCTTGTCTGTTTGTTTCCTTGTATATGAAATTCCTACCAGCAATAATGTAAAATCAAATGCTTTCCATCGAATTCATTCTCCAGGTGCCATCTCTTTGCAACCACATCTTTCTGTTAAGCATAATGTTACTGCTCTCCCCGTGTTCTCTGAATATTATTTTAGCCAATGCTCTTGTGAGGTGTTTGCATGAATAAGCCATGTGTCTGGCTTCTGCTTCCCATACTCTCTGTGTGGAGATTGGCTACATGAGAATTAACTGTTATGGTACCTTCTTTCCCTGAACAAGTGAAGCTGTTAAATTCTCTTCTTTTTGTCTTCCCCTCTTCCATAACATTTCCACCAGTAAGAATCAGGTCTACAAACACCTGTGAAGTCTTCACTGTCTTCTTTCTCTTTTCTTTCCATAGGAAAGTATCTTAACTAGGCCATGTTTTTCCTGTACTATATCAGTCACTTACAAAAAACTGCATGACAGTGAAGAGAAATAGTACAATTCAACATGCAAGACTTGCAGTGAGTGCTACATACTAGACCCGCCATTCTGGCAACATCATGTTGTTAAGTACATAGCAAGTTGCATACATGCACCACTACCACTCCCTTCCTCCCCAAACCACACCCTATCCTCTCCCTTACTACCCCACTACTGCTCCTTCTCTTTCCCATTCCAGTGCTTCCTTCTTTCTCTACACACACCATAGTTCCTTCCTTCCTTCCCCATCCACATCACCACAGCTCCCGTCCCTCCTTACCCGTACCATCTCTGCTTCCTACCTACCCAGTCCACACCACCACTGCTTCCTCTTTCCCTGAGTCACACCACCAGAGCTCTCTCCCTCCCCCTTGCACACCACCACTACTCCCTTCCTCCCCAATCTAAACCAACACTGCTTCCTCCCTCATCTACACTTCCACTACTCCCTCTCCTCACTCACACTGCCACAGCTCCCTTTGTTCTCTACCCACACTATCACAGACCTCTCCCTTGCCTACACTATCATGTCACCCTCACCATCACAGCTTCATTGTTAGTGCATAAATGAAACAATGCAGTACAGAACTTCGAGTCAGAAAGGGGACGTCAGTGCTGGTTGAGGAAAAAACTTTTATCTTGGAAATATATTAGCTTTGTTATAAATAAGAGAGAGACCAGTAAAACAGAAACTGACATTTCATTTCTTTATGGCTCAACGACACCTTAAGGAACTAACTGTGAAATTTAATTACATGGCAAAAGGGTTAAACAAGGTTTGAAGACTTCAATTTTTTCTTTTCAGAGAAAGATAGAGAGATTTATGTCAGATTCAAAATTCTGTTATAATGGGATTTAACCTGCCATTCAATGAAATGGCTCCCTAATTATAGGTTAAGGTTTGCTAAATTCCAGGAAATGAAATGATATTATTCAAGGGTACCTTTAAGTTTCCTGTTTGTTAGAGGTTCTTGTATCCATATTCCTAGTTTAGCCTTTAGTATTGTTTTGCTCCTTGAACAAGCTTCTGTAATTATCTTTATCAAATGACCTAGGAAAGTCGAGAAAAACAGTATTCATTTTCCTATCTTGCATTCAAGCTTCATGTATATCAATGACGTGATCTAACAAATATGGAGATTGGTTTCCATGGTCTAGGAAGAGATGCAGTTAGTAATTTTCCGATACATTTAAAACACAGAACTGAGCATGATTTGTAAGACAAACTGATAAGCATGACATACTGTTGTACACACACCAGTCTGGTTGAGTCAGTCATGGATTCAAACCCTACTCGGGGCTAACTTTTATGCCTGGTTAGCTCAGTCGTAGAACACCAGTCATTATTTAACCCCCCCCCACACACACACACACACACCAGGCTAACCTTTATGCCCTATTAGTTCAGTGGTACAAAACCAGTCGTGGATTGGAACCCCATGCCTGGATAACTTTTATGCCTGGTTAGCTCATTGATAGAACACTTGTCATGGATTCGAACCCCACATCAAGCTAACTTTTTATGCCTGGTTAGCTCAGTGGTAGAACATCAGCCTCATAAACTAAAATTTTGTAGCCAAGCAGTCCAATTTGAAACTAGTGTCAAAATCATAATCTTGGAGACTTTACAGATCTCAATGAGTACAACAAATATGTCTGAAATATACAAGCAACAGCATCAGTCATTATCTAAAAATTTCAGTGGCATTTTGGATGTCCTTTATTCTACAAACACATTCATTGTTCATTTAAAAAGGTGGCAAATGATTATTTTACCAGACAGCACTAAATTCTTCACTTTTCCTTGTATAAGTGCCAAGACTAAACATTTTTTATTTTCTAAACTTAGCAAAATGTAATGTTCTACTAATCACCTTCCACCTTCACCAGGCCGACATTCCAAGCAGTTTACTATTGTTGATTTAGGTAAAGCACCAACAGGATGAGCATCACCTTCCTTTGGCCGCACTGAAAAAGAAAAAAATATATACATGTATCATCTTCCCAAAATGGTATTCCCCACACTTAAAACACACAGCCTCATACATTTTTCTCATTACATTATAGCCAAAGTATATTTCCTAAACACATTGGTATGACTCCCCTTTTGTGCACAGTTCCTCTCTTTGTTCCTCCACGCAGGAGATATGTGGGTAGTATTCTTTCTGCCGTATTCTCAGGGATATAATTCATAAATATTCTAATCCAATCTAATAGATACACCGAGTAATATTCTCATCTCTTATCAATCTTTGAGCAACCTTTTAGGCAGCATATCTAATGGGATAAGGCAGATAAATAAAGGTAAAACCCAGGAAGAATGGTTGAAGCAAAAGAGAGAGGAAGGAAAGTCCAGCATTACAGAATAATAAAGCATACATACAGCTCAACAGAGATAATGTGCATAAAAGTATTATCAGTTAATCATGCAATGTATTCCCTGAGCTTATTCATATACAGAGAAGAAAACCTTTTCTAGAGCAATATGAGAAAAAGACTATCCAAACAAAGGCAACTATATTTAATTATATAACAAAACAAAGAGAAATTATATAAAAAGATTAATTAATCCCTGAGGTATGGTATAATGAATTCTACCACTGAATTCCCTGCATGTCATAGAAGGCGACTAAATAGGGAGGGAGCGGAGGGCTGGAAATCCTCCCCTCCAGCTTTTACATTTCCAGAAAAGGTACAGAGAAGGGGGGCCAAGTGTGGATTTTCCCTCTATAGCTCAGTCCTCTGTTCTTAACGCTAATGTGCTAGCACAGGAAATGGCGAACATGTTAAAAAAAAATAGAGAGAGAGAGAGAGAGCTCATATTACTGCAGTCTCTAATATTGGCAAGTATGAATAATAAGTGCAAAGTTGTATTTACCTGGGATTTTTGGTATGTAACTGGAAGTTCTGATGAGATCCCCTTTCTTCATATTTTCCGTAGCTATGATGTACCTGATGAATTAAAGGGGTAAATTGATATGCTTGGCTGTTTTGAACAATATTTCTATACAACTAATGGATTTTGAAAAATTTAAGGTTAACAGTCTTTACAATTCCGTCATATGCTAAAAGCTACAGCAAGCCAATTGATTTATCCTCCATTATCATTAGGCAAAAATGTCTTTCATATGGTGCATAAAAGATAATTAACCTATTTGCTTTAGAGTAAATTATATATACATTAAATCTAACTCAGTATAATGCTTATATAGATAGAATTCAGAGTAAGCTCCTTCCATATTTTAAATCTAAAATAAAGTTCTGTATGCCACAAGAAATCCTAAAACGTAATCATGCAGCTACTAGGGAGTATACAGTTTAACAGATGAGATATGCAATGTGGCCTTCCACTGAAATACGTACTTAACATACATCAGAATACACGCACAAATGTACATATACCTTTACCTTTCATTTTCCACCCTTTTATAGAGCTCCTGCAATATTCAGGAAGTCATATCTGTTTGGAGAAACATGAGAAGGTAAAGAGCACCAAAGCTTAGCAGTTTAGGGAAAGACATGCACACATCATAAGTGCAACTTCCCAATGACCACACACTACTCATGTGAGATGGTGGCCTGCTAAATATTGTGCAGCCTAGCTAATGCAGTGGCTTGCAAGGGGCTAGCTCTTCGAAGCTGACAAGTGTGTATAAGTATGTTTTTTCATGTCAAAGGCTGCAGTCATGGACAGAAGTCATCAAAGTGAGGCCTTGAATGGAAAAGAAAAGGTAAAGGAAAAAAGAAGAATTTAAGACATCACGACCACCTCAATCTGACTTGCTAATGGCCACACAGTAATCTTAAGCGATGGTGGCTTGATCAGTAATACCTGGTCTAGCTATTGGCAGACATAGAATCAATCAGCTCTCAGAAGCAGTAACTAAAGTATTATCAAAGAAGAGGGATAAAAACCAACAGCAAAGTGTATGGAAAGTGGGTTAAGTTCTGAGATCAAACCAGAAGAGCTGATAAGTTAGATAGCTTTAAACTATGGAAGCAATATTCCATGCAAGGATAGATCATTCATTTGCATTACTGGAATAATTCTACAGAGGTAAAGACTCTTTAGCATTTGAACATGAGTCCCAGTTATTTTAAAGACATACTGATAACTTGTCATATAAAACATAATTTCCAAATTCTTACCGTAAGTTATCTCCACCTCCTACAAGTGCAATACGGGCTGAACGATTGGGGTCATACAAAATGTTCAAGACTCTTTCTTCCAAGAAGGTACCATCAGTGGGTCCACTTCTAAGCATGTCAATCCAGCGATAATTTCGTTTTGCTCCACCCCCCATTGTACCCACAATAATGCGACCTGTTTAGAAAATTAAAAACAATGACAAATTGGATATTGTTTCTGTAGATGTTTTATTTTATTTAGTAACTGATGACGATAAGGGCAGTATTTTTTTTTGGTGTATAGAAATCAGGTGAAAAATGACCAAGGACTAAAGAGGAATACAGGTAAATCTGTCCAGTTTAACTGGCAAGATATATATTAGGACTGTGATTCCTGTACAAGTGAAGGGCAAGTGAATATAGTATGGTAAGAGTATGTGTCTAACTATTCATCTACATCTCTGATGCCTGTTTCCTCGGGGAACTCCCTCAAGGGTGTTCCCACGGCAAAAGAGTCTCCATAACTGGTGAACTCTAGTGTCGCTCCTTAGCCTTTAGTGCCTCACCCTTAACAGGCCACAGCCAGAGGGCTACTCTTGTGCAGTGTTTCCACAGGCCATACCTAATGTTCCTACAGACTACTTCTACCTAATCTGTCTATCTAATGCTCTAACCTACTACTTTTATCTAATACTCCAGCCTATTACTTATACCTAATGATCTTACCTAATGCTAATGCCGAATGTTGTTTCCTACTACTTCTATATATTGCTCCTACCATTTTGCCAAAAGGCATGGCTAGCGCATAATGCTCACCGTAGGAAAATCTAGAGATACAAGTATGAGTCGTGTGAGTTTAAGTGTTGTCGTGTGTTATGTGTGACAAAGAGAGATTGTATGTTTGTGGACAGAATGCCAGCAGTCCATGATAGGGTGAGGCAGAAGGAAAAGACAGCTACCTGGGTCAGAGGAAAGCAACTTGATAACCACTGAAGTGCTGGTTTACTATGCAGCCATCATTAACCTTCCCAGTACCCAAGCAAGTTAGTACTGGTAATATTCCTCCCTGGTTAGTGGCTGTCTACCATCTACTACCTCCAGAAGAGTATGTGTGAACCAGACTTTTACACTGGGGCAAGTAACAGCCAAGGATTTAAGAAAAAAAGTAGAAAGAATGTGTAGTAAGTTGCAAGTCTTTACTGGTGGTATACGAATTCTATACAACTAATTTGTAACCAGGGGTCTGAGTGGGCTTCAGGTATGTCAAGAATGATTTTAAGATAAACTTATTCAAGCAACTATGACAAACTATAGCTATGGTAAACAATGACAAAGTCTGATAAGCTTAAGGTGTATTTTTTGTGTGACATCTTCTAAACTTTTAAAAACAATTAATTTCTCAATAATCTTTCATACTGACTCCTGATTTTTAAGCAATGTTTAAAATTGTTCATGCTGCCACATTATGAACTTACAAGCCAACCTGTGCTTCTTTTCATTCTATGTCCTCTTATCTCAACTGCCTCTCTGTACCCAACACGAAAAAAAATTCTCTTTTCAAAATCCTAACTTTTCAATGATTACATATCACTCCACCATCAATAAATACACTATACAGCCATGAAAATATGCATGAGTCACAATCAATCATCTAGTCAAATTTTATCTTAATTTGAAAAGTGAAATGAATATGGTTAAAAGTGAACCTGTAACAAAGTGAAATTCATACACCCTAAATACCTGTCTCAGGGTCACGTCCGCCTAGCTTGGTAATTTTGAGTGGTTTGACAGTGTACTGGCCATCCTCTGGGAAGTGCACCTTACAACGGTAATTTCTATGGTCACCTGGTGCAGGTTGATCAACATAATGGATGTTCATACATCTGACCTGCAAATGAATCAATTTTACACACATTATCACGTATGTACAATGCAAAATTTTAGTCCAGCAGAACCCCCCTGAGATTTCTTATCCTGTAAATATTTTGCACTGAAAAGTAGCTATATTCTAAACTTGTAAGTCACTGGCTTTAAAGGAAGACGTAGCTAAGGCAAGATGTCTGACACTCGAATAACACACCATAGCCTAAAGTGCCTATCATCATGGTTTAATACTAATCAAACCCAAATATTCTGGGCTAAAAGTAGTCTCCATCCCAAGGCTTTAGGCTAAAGTCAAATTTTCTGGGTTACAACCAAGCCTGAATATAAGTCTTTAGGCCATATTCAAGTGTTCTGGGGTTATAAGCAGGCTCAAACCCAAGTCTATGGACCAAACAAAAGTTTTTTTGGGTTACAAGAAGTCTTCAACCCAAGTCTTTTGAGTTAGTGCAGTGTTTGGGTTTTGGTACCTTTTCAGCCAAATTCTGAAAATGATTCAATTAATCTCACAGTATGTGGTTTAGCCAGTTATTTGCACTTCCTACGGGCATGTTCTTTTAATCAGCAGACCAGCTGGCTTAGGTCACCCAAAGCACTACCATGGAAGAAGTAAAAGGACTGCCACTTCCTCAACACGTAATCTTTTCTTGTCATAATCATGATGTTGCACACTTGGTGGCGCTGCCTTCAGGTCATGATTCGAAGTTGAACAGTAGAAATGAGTGTCACTTAGAAAGAGATATAGGGAGAAATTGCATTTCACCACCATTCCAAGAGAGGAATCATGCTTAGCACAAGATAAAGAATGTGTATTTGAAGGAGGAGAGGGAAGGTACACTAAGTTCAAGTGTGTCAAGTGGAAATATTAGGAGTGATGTGTTAGAGGCTCAAAGAAAAGATAATTCATGGAGAGAAGAAAGAGAGTAGGCAATACGAATACCTCAAGACAATGGGCAAGAAGAAAGCTATGCATTAGGGAACTCAGAGAAGCAGAAAAACACATAGGAAGGCAAGTTTGGGAAGCAAAGACAAATGCTACACCCTGTCAAATGCTTTAAAGATGTTGAGGGCCAAGACAAAAGTTTCACTAAAGTTCTTGAGACAAGAGGACCAGAGGTTAGTCATAATGGAGGGATAATCACCAGTAGACCAAACACTGTAAACTCCATGCTGGTGATCAGAAAGAAGGGAGTGAGAGTCTTAGTGTTTGAGAAGGTGAGAGTTAAGAAGCTTTTCAAAGGCTCTAGAGACTGAAGTGGAAGCAGTGAGGCACAAGATTACTTTCCCATACATGTTCTAAGTTCTTTTAAGAGCTGCCTCATATCCACTTTAGTCTCAACCACAATTCCATATACACTCTTGGGTAACTCCTTACAGAGTGACTTGCTCCTCTTCATATCTCCACCTATATTCTCTTCCTCTGCAATCTCCTGACTTCTTATTCCTCTGTAATAGCATCCACATCTCAAATACGTAACAAGGCATCTTTTTAAGCCATTCATGTTTTTTTTTCAAAATCCCACACCATTCTTTGCACAGCCATTTGCATTCTCCAATAAGTTTGATCTCACATTCTTCACTCCATTCCATTCAAATGTACCACTACCCTTTAACTATGTCATGCCCACTTTTATCATATCAAAATAATTTTTCACAAGAATCTATTTTCTCACTTTCACGTATGAGTAAGTCTCACCTGCTGAAAGGAATATTTAGTAAGTGCAGCAGGAACTTGAAATGATCTTGTTTTAAGAGTAAAGGTTGCCAGTTCACGACACAGGGCACCTATGCCTGACATGCTCATTGTTTTCCTTCACAAAATACTGAAGTGATGGTGTGTAATCATATATCACCTAATCTGTAAAAAGATAAAAGGCTATATTACATAACATGGTACATGAAGAGGGAAAAAGTGAATAAGTACATGAAGTTGGTAATATGGGTGTTGGAGCTATGCACTGAGAAAAAATAACTAATGTGAAGATGAATACTGTGTAAAATTTCCCTTTGTAAATGCACATCTAAGTAATACAAAAGCAAATGAAAAAAAAATATACTGATGGAGTATGAAAACAGATGTTATTAACTTGTTGACATAAAAATATATGATTTGAACTGTTGCTGCCTGATTCTTGAAATATATATTGTGGGGTAAAGTTCTCTCCCAGGCAGATTCCTTTCAAGTTTTGATGATTACCATATAAACAAGCTTCCTATGGATTCATTAGAATCATCAAAGGGTATCAAATGATGTAAACAGCAACACATTTAAGCTAAACTGTACAAACATGAGCTATGCCATCCATTACCACATCTCAGTACGACAACTAAAGGAAGACTTTGAAAAAGCCGAAAAGATGGTGGATGGAATAACCCAACTTGGGTAAGTTCATTCAAGAAATGTGGTTGAGAAATTTTACTTAAGTCTATTAATGGTGTATACTGTGCTGTAGTGTGAAGTGGGTGAATAATTTCTATTACTTTCCTAAACCCACTCATACAAGACTAGTCTCAGTGAACAAGTATTATGATAGTATTGTGAGGAAAAATAATTTTGAAGCAACAGTACTTTGTGTCACTCCAGGATGATGCCTCACAAGTTATGAGAGAATCTCCTTGATCTTCAGGTGTTACAAGTTCCCAAACCCCACCTTCTGGAAGGATAATACCTTTCATCCTTCACGTACCAACCAAACAGCAGCCGTGGAATTTGCTGGTCTTGGAACTCTAACCCATTTCCCCTGCAATCAGGAGTCATCCCATGGTGATAACATCATTGTCCTGCTATCTATCAACATGCACCAAACATTCACCTCATAATTCTTCGAAACAAAGACATAACCCTGAAGGTAACCACCCTCAGTTACGAGCAAGGTTTTACGAAGAGAAGTTGAGCGGGAAAGAAAAACTGGGGGGTTTGTCTATGGAACATGGACAAGGAGAGAGAAAGCACATCCTTTTAAAAATCACGTCCCTTTCCAGGGGTCTTGTATGTCCCACGAGCTGACAGCATAACAGCTTTGAGTCAGGAGGTTGGAGAAAAGCTCATCAATCCAGAGAAAAGGTTGCCACAAACCTGCCTAAGATTTTAGGGTATACTGATGCTTCTTTGCCTTGAAGGGGTAAGCCCAGTGCCAGCAAGATTAATTCTTGGTGACTAGACCAAGTTATGGTAGTATGCGTGTGTAATCGACCTAGCATCTCTCTTTAAATATTCTTAGTGTTACTCAGGACCTCTTGCAGAGGCTACTGCAGCTTAAGCCTGCGCTACTTCCAGTAGCAGGGAAATGTGGACTTCTCAACATGTGTAAATATATTTCCTAAATTTACCAACCGTATTATTTTCTGTTTTGGCTTTAGATAACATACAGTCAGCCGTGACGAACAGGTAGCGAACATATGCAGCGACTGAAAGCGACAGCGATGAAAATAAAGCAGCATCAGGCGCACAAAAGTCCAGCGAACTCTTAATTAAGCGGAATATTTTTTTCAATTTCGTATCAGTAACTTTTATTACGGCGACTCCATATTTTATACTCTGGTTATATCAGATATTTTTAAGGCCACTTAGATGAGAAATAAAAGGAGATTATATACTTATGTATATATATAATAAGGTTACTACCCTCGACGTGTCGGTAAACTCCTTAATGGACTGTGCCAAACCAATCATAGAAGACATAGAATTAATTCAATAAATAACGTTATTTTTTATCACTTTTTTTTTTAAACCGTATAAGAATATGAAAATATAATCTTCAAGAAACCTAATTAAGAAAACTTGAAACAAGTCAGATAATCTAAGAGCATATGATGAATAATATGACCAAAAATTAGAGAATGATATTAAAGTATGATAAAGCTCTTATAACAACATAGGTATGATAATAGGAAGGCCATGACATCAGAAAGTCTACTATAGTCTGATAATGATAATTACGAGGAAAATTACTGAAATAGGCCTGAAACAAACATGGCGGGTATGATGACAATTGATCAACCTATTTTACCGAGTATGATAATAATACAAGGCAAAGGAAGAGAAAATAGGTATGATAACCAAAAGACTGTTTGTCAGGGGTCAAGTGTGGTTTGGGAGGGCGAATGACTGCTGGCAGCCACGGCGGAGGGATATATTTATTAATGGCGACTCCTTTATTTTCTTCTAAGTACTTTAAAGAGAAGGAAGTAATTAAACGTTTAGTAATTGGAGGAAAATAGGGGCCGGAGCAAGAGAAAGAGACACGGGAACATACGGCCGGCAGAGTCGAATTTGCTGATGAGGTAATGTTGGTTGCTAGCTGATAACAGCTTATTCCCCTTAAGTGTTTTTGACTCAAATACTTATTTTTTTAAGTGACTTAATCTGTTGTTGTGGGTGACTAGAGTGATGTATACCATTTCTGCGGGTGATTAAGGGTGGCATATGGCAGTAATCCTGTGTGGAGAGGAACCCTTAACCTCTGCTGATTGAACCATCGAGTTTGTCATTGTATTTGCCATATTTTTTTCTGTGTTTGACCCGAGTTATGGAAGATGGAGGGAAGAGCCTGTCACTGGCTTCCGCAAGACGCAGTAGTAAATGATTCTGTGTTGGTTAGGGGACGTGAGGGCCAAGAAGATCAGGGAGAATGTGATGGAAAAGTGATTGGAACATTTGCAGTGGCCAGCCTAACCGTTGGCAGCAGAAATTTTCCTCATTTAGGATGTTAATTCAGAAAGTAACATATCAGTTTAGCTTTCCATTGCTGTTAGCTTTTGGTAATAGCCTTTTTTTATTTCAATGCTTTAAATGATTCGTTGTCATCACAGAAATACTCACAGAGTACTGATCTATCTTATCTTTCTTATTAAATGATTGCAAATAAGGTGATATTAATATTTTTCCGGTATATGAAGCCCTAAAATTTCTGAAATTAGCTGAAATGTTCATGAATAAGACAGTATACACCATCCAAATTGCCTTAGTTGTGTTTCAAGGAACTGGAAGAACGTGTTTGATATGAAGTGGAGAAGGTTTATTGAAACTGAATTAAGAAAATATTTCTCATAAGCGCTCTCATGAGATCAGTTCCCAAACATCCAGCAAGGAAGTTAGAACAATTATTTAATGAGATACTGGGTTATCTGAGTAATTTGAATGGAGTATAAAGATGCATTCTAAAGATTAGACTCATTGTTGAAGACAATGTTGGATGAACCTCAAATAGATAACAATGCCAGAGGAGTAGCTGCCGAAAAAGTAACATTATACATTAATTGAGACAAGTGAGGAGATGGGACGAGGCAGTCAAGAGAAACGTCCATTAACATAAATGTCATCGACAAGCGCATTGCACTAGCCCTGCCACCATGGCAAAATCTTATCATATTTACTCGTAGATAGATAGGTACACCATGTAACTTCTTAATCCTGGAACCTTGAAAGCCATTTCTGAGAGGAATATCTCTATATGGATTTGGAAGCTTATGTAATTCTTGCAGCTGGAGATTTTCATCATAACAGTGATTTGAGAAAAGTGCCCTCTTCCTTAGCCTTCCTCAGAAACCCTTTTCTATACTACTTGTGACTGCTTTTAGCTTGAGACCCGCAATCTGCATACTCTCTGGGCTGTTAGTGGTGTAGACAATGTAGGGTGATGATGTCATATCCGAGGCATTATTCTCTGATTACTTGAGGGTGGGTCAGAAATGAGCGAGCCATCACAATCATGGTCGAGTAAGTAATGAAGGATGGGGAAGGTCAGTGCTTACTTAGCAGAAGTACAAAGTGTTGGAAAGACCTGAACCTGATTTTTCAAGAGATATCCAATTAAATATCTTTCATGCTCTTGGGTCAGTGCCTTAGAGAGAAGAATTTTCACTTTTCAAAACCTACGTTTCTGGATTCTTTTTCCCATGCTGCCAAAAGAAAATGGTTGCAGTCATTAAGATTTGTGTGTCTCTTGAAATTTTTTATTTTTTGAGGAATCTTATTTTTAAGCTCAAATCTCCTGGTTTAATTGGGGGTCCATTTGGTGGAAGGACCACCCCTGTTAATCCTACTTCCACTTCAGAAAAGTTCATATAGGGTGAAGAAGATAGTGAAGGGCCATTGACAGTAAACTTGAAATTTATGAAAACTTACCGTTAGGCATACCTGCTGCTCTTTGTACAGTCAACATTCCTGAATATGTGGATTAGATAAATAACCTTTTGAGGCTCTCATCCAACTATGCAATACAGATGTATATCCAGACACTAAGTTAGCAGGTCCTTCAGAGAGGTCATGAGACTATATAGTCTTATGCAGTGTCTTAAGCACTGGATCTTAAGCAGCCCGCTTAGCTATTTATATGCAGGAAGTGCAGGAGGAGCTTAGATATGAGGGTTTGTAGCCCATTTCAGTAGCTTTTGATGGAAAATTATAAGGTAAACTGGTAAACTGTTTTATTATCATAAGTTTTCCATGAAGTTTCATTGAGAGACTCATTTCAAAAAATTTATTTAACATTTGTCTATAAGAAAGGAGAAGAAAGACATGATAAATCTTGAATGAAATGCAAGACTAATTTTAAACAGCATTAGAAACTTTTTCAGAAAGTTTCAAAAAGCATATCCATTTGAAGTGTTATTCAAGCCAGCAGGTTTTTAATGAACATGGGATATAAATGATGATATTATTATTAATTTCATATTTTTTCTGTAGTTAAATGCCTGCATATCGTTTTCAGATCTCTAACGAAGATTTTCATATCTTGGGAACATATTTAATGAAATAATACTCCCACACAATGAAGTCTTTTTTAAGTCTTGGCATTGGAAAATCAGCTGCTATTCTTGAAGCTCCCAAGCCAGCAAGTGGCATTCTACCCCACCATGAAGAAGAGAGCTTAGCAAACCTCTGGGTTGACATAACCAAGTGAGTTGATAACATGCTTATACTGGTTGTCTTCTTGTTAGATTTGTTTCAGTTTTATGTTTAACGAATGTAAGGAAAGCATGGGATAAGGAAACAAAAGAAAAAGAAAAGTTAATTAGAGAAACCCAGTAATTTTAGGTCCTCAGCAATCTAAAGTTAGTAAAGACTAAACAGAATAGTCAACTAATGTGGGAATTTACACTGCATGAAGATGCATACTTGATGCTGGTATTGAGTCAGGTGTAGATTAATAGGAAAGATAAGCACGTAGACTCATCTTATTGTACTGCAGATTTAAGAAATGTACCGCACGCACATTGCCCTTTTGGGTAGCATGTTAGAATCAAAAGCAGCTTTTAGAATTACATTTGAATATGTGGTTAAATGAAAAAAAATTTCATTTGCTTATGATAACATCACATTTGATGAACTGTATTGCTAATAGTTTGAGTGACCTAAATATGACTATGGCCCAGAACTGAAAAAACTAAGGACTCTTATCATATGTGTTCTTTTCTGTCATTAATTGATTTCTGTGGTGATGTCCTGTCTGTGGCTCTCTTTAAAAATCTGATGCATATTTTTTGATGAAATGTAGACAAGTTACTTCTTAATTCTTTTTCCCCCTATGCAGCCATTATATGTGCTTAATTAGTACTATATGCCATTGTTATCCTGTTTGGAATGGCAACCTTATGTCACTTGATTTATGAAAGGGTTCCATATATTATAGCCCAGTATATTTCTTTTCCTTTTTTTTAATTATGTGAAGAACTGATGGGAGATGATGATAAATAAGATCCGTGTCTATCAGCACAGAAGGAACAGAGGTAAAGAGAGAGAAAAATAAGTATATGGAAGAGGAATGAAGCTCATGAAGAAAGGAAAAGCAAAAGATACACATGGAGTGGTGAGTGAGATGATGAAGAGCTGTGATATTTTTGTCGAGTGTATTTGGAAGCTTAATGACCAGCCAAAGACAGCAGTTGTTTCATTGCAGAAAGGGAAGTGGGGTAAAGTGAGTGTAATGAATTACAGAGGAGTGTCTCCTTATCATAGTTTGCAAAGTGTACGAGAGGATGGTGATTGATTATGATGAAAGGATTAGTGAACCCCTTGTTGATGATGAGCAAGGTGGGTTTAGGAAGGGAAGAGGGTGTGTAAATAAGATTTTTTGCACTGAGACAAGTAATAAAGAAAGTTTTAAAGAAAAAGGTGTAAACAGCATTTATGGACTTAGAAAGGCATATGGTAAAGTGAAAAAGAAGGCACTCAGGGACTTTTTGACTTCTTGTCAACTGCTATGTTGCTGCTTTCAGTTTTACAGGTATTATTTTGACCACCTCTAGAGAGCTGTCTGCATGACTCACTGGCACTAAGGCCCAGACTGAAGTCACGTGTCTGGCTGCTGCTTCCCACAATTTTTGTATGTAGACCAGCTACTTAAGGATTGGCTCTTATGATACCTCCTCCTTCTCTCAAAAGGTTAGCTGTGATTTCTAACCTCCAAGAGGTCGAAGATGTCTCGTGATTTGTGAGACATCATCCTGGAGAGAGATTTTCACACTTAAAAACTTGCATTTTTATCCCATTTAGATCAGAGGCTGGGTGTTCCAAGATCATAAGTGAAGTACGAAATTATGGAGAGGCTATTAAAAACATTCAGGATGCTGAGGAAAAGCTATTGAAGGATTTGGGCTCCTCTGGCTTAACAGCAATTTCACCAGAGCTTCGGCAGGCTACTGATGAATATCTTTCTGTCGTCATGGAGGTTTGTATGGTAGTGTATTATTGAATGAGTGTCTTGAGTATATTTGATTTTACACTTGTGTGCTGTTTCCAACTTTAACAAGGTAGTATGAGGAACAAACAAAAAATTGGTTTCATTTCATCACAGCCACTCTACTTCTTAGGTAATGCACAGAAATCAGGGCCTGATAGACCAATTCTCTGGTTTTCCATGACTTCTTCATATGCCCTGGTTCATCCCACTGACAGCATGTTGCCCCCTTATGTACCACACCACTCCATTTTTCCCAAGCTCATGCATGCCTCACACCCATCAGAATGTTCAGGTCCCAGCACTTCTAAACCTCTTTCGCTCCATCCTTCCATCTCCTTAGTTTTCCCATGATCTAACTTCCTGTGTTTATGTTGTGTAGATCCTCTTTGTCAATCTTTCTTCTCTCATACTCTCCATAAGTCCAGACCAGTTCTGCACATTTTGCTTATTGTGCTTATTACCACAACTTGCTCTTATAGTGTCATTCTTTCTATATTCAATCCTCCATACACCATATTTTGTCCACAGGCATTTGATTTCCAAGACATCCACCCTTTCCACTCTTTAGCATTCAGGGCACAAGACACACTTCAGTACAGTATCATCAGGACTACTATGCCATCAAACATATTCATCTTTGCCCTCACAGACAGAGACCTCATCTTCCAGACACAGAGCCTTTGACCCCTTTCCCACCCTATGACTTCCTTTATCTTTGTTGGTTCCATCTCTTGCTATATCTGCCTCCAGATACCTAATTTAAGCACTCCACTTCTGCTAATTGATAGGCATGTAAAAGAGGAATTCATGGATGTGAATTTGTTGAGAGGGGCTGCTAGTGGGATGTCTGACCATTACTTGGTAGAGGCATGGGTGAAGATTCATGGTTTTTTTTTTGGAATAGAGGAAACGAAGGGTAAAGGGTGATGAAAGTCACTGAACTTAAAAAGAGATGTGTGTGAAGTACTAGGAGAGACTGATTGTAGAATGGCAAAAGGTATTAATAAACAAAGCAAGGGGAATGGATGAGGAATGGGAGATATTTAGGGAAGAAGTGCTGGCTTGTGCAAGAGAAGTGTATTGCATATGGAAGGATGGAGATGGATGGGTGAGAAAAGGGTAATGAGTGGTGGGATGACAAAGTAGAGTTGCTAGTGAAAGAGAAAAGAGAGGTGTATGGATGATACTTACAGGAAGGAAATGCAAATGATTGGGAGATGTACAAGAAAAAGCAAAAAGAAGTCAAGAGGAAAGTGCAAGGGTTGAAAAAGAGGGCTAATGAGGGTTGGGATGAGCAGTTATCAGTAGACTTAAGAGAGAGTAGTTTTTTGGAATAAGATAAACAGTGTGACAGAAAAAAAGGGGACAGTTGGAAATATCAGGGAAAGTAGCAAATGGTACCGGGTAGTGATGAGGTGAGGAGGAGATGGAGTAAGTATTTTGAAGGTTTGTTGAATGTACCTGATGACTGGGTGGCAGATGTAGGGTCAGGGAGGTGTATGAAGTGAGTAACGGAAAGTGGTTTGGTACAGAGAGAAGAGGTGGTGAAAGCCTTACGTAAGATGAAATGTGGCAAGGCAACTGAGGTAGATGGTATTGCAGATGAATTGTATGTGTGGATCATGGTGATGTGCCTGAGGGTTAGAGGAATGCATTGATTAAGTGCCGTTGCATAAAGGCAAGGTAGACAAATAAGAGTGTTCAAACTACAGAGTTATAAGTTTGTTGATTGTACTTGGTAAGTTGTATGGTAGAATGGTGATTAAGGGAGTGAAGGCATGTATGGAGTATCAGACTGAGGAGGAATAGTCTGGTTTCAGGAATGGTTAAAGATTTGTGGATCAGGTGTATGCTTTGAAGAATATGTGCGAGAAATACTTAGAGAAATGGAAAGATTTGTATGTGGCATTGTTGGATCTAGAGGAAGCATATGATATGTTTGGTGAAAAAGCTTTGTGGAAGTACTTATGAATATATTGAGTGGGTGGAAAGCTATCATAAAAAAAAAAAAGTTTTTATGAAAAGTACAAGACTTGTATACGAGTAGTAGGAGAAGAGAGTGTGTGGTTTGAGATGAAGGTTGATACGTGGAAGGGATGTTTAATTTGTTTATGGATAAATGGTGAGGGGGTTAAATGCAAGGATCTTGGGGAGAGGGGAGAGTATGTGATCTGTAAGGAGTGAGGGGGTCTGGGAAGTAAGTCATCTATTGTTTGCTGGTGACATAGCTTCAGTGACAGATTCAAGTGAGAAACTGCAGAAGTAGGTGACAGGGGTAGGGAGAGTGTGTGAAAGTTGACAGTAAATATGAATAAAAGCAAGATTATTAGGTTTAGTAGCAGAAACACAGGTGGGTTGGCGTGTGAGTTTGTATGGAGAAAATCTGTAAGAAGTGAAGTGTTGCAAATACCTAGGAGTGGACCTGGCAGCATATGGAAGCATGGAAGTGGAAATGAGTCAGTGGGTAGGTGAGGAGGCGAAGGTTCTTCGAGCATTAAGGAGTGTGTGGAAAGTGGGGTCATTATCTGGGAGGGCAAAAATGGGTATTTTTAAGGATATGGTAGACCCAACTATATTGTACAGATGTGAGGCACATGAGGCTGTACAGAAGAGGGTGGACATGCTGGAAATGAAATGTTTGAGGACAATAAGTGGTGTGAGGTGGTTTAATCAAGTAAGTAATGAAAAAGTAAGAGGGAGAGGTGGTAATAAGAAGATAGTGGTTGAGAGAGCTGAAGTGGAGAGGTTGACAAAGAGGATATATGAGACAGAAATGGAGGGGAAAAGAAGGGGGAGACCAAAGTGGATATGGGAGAATGGTGTGAAAAATATTTGAAGTGGTCAGGGCCTGACCAATGTCTTCTTTCCAAGCGCACTTACTCTCACCACTCTTTTCTCCCTGACATGCTCTATTCTTTTTTGAAAAACTCTACAAATCTTCACCTTCACCTTCACAAGATAGTGATCAGACATTCCACCATCTGCCCTTCTCAGCACATTTGCATCCAAAAGTCTCTCTTTTACATGCCTGTCAATTAATATGTAATCTAATAATGCCCGTTGACCATCTCTCCTACTCACATACATATACTTGTGTATATCTCTCTTTTTAAATCAGGTATTCCCAATCACCAGCCTTTTTTTAGCACACAAATCCTCAAGCTCTTCACCATTTCCATTCACAACACTGAATACCCCATGTGCACCAATTATACCCTCAACTGCCACATTACTCACCTTTGCATTCAAATCAACCATCACTAATACCCAGTCTTGTGTACCAAAACTGCTGACACACTCATCTGCTCCCAAAACACTTGCCTCTCAAGATCTTTCTCCTGATGACCAGGTGCATAAACACCAATAATCAGCCATCTTTCGCTATCCACTTTCAGTTTTACCCACAGCAACCTAGAATTTTCTTCCTTATACTCCATCACACACTCCCACAACTCCTGCTTCACCAACCCCTGACTTTACTTCCAAGAGGTTTCCAAACCATTCTTACCCTTTCCACTTGAGCTTCATTTCACTCAGAGCTAGAACATCCAGGTTTCTTTCTTCAAACATACTACCTATCTCTCCTTTCTTCTAACCTTGGTTACATCCATGCACATTCAGACACCCCAGCCTGAGCCTTCGAGGAGGATGAGCACTCCCTGCTTGACTCCTTCTGTTTCCTCTTTTAGAAATTGAAAAACAAGAAGGGGAGGGTTTTTAGCTCCCCGTTCCCACCCCTTTAGTCACCTTCTATGGCATATGGGGAATATGTTGGAAGTATTCTTTCTCCCCTATCCCCTATGTATTCTCTTTCAGATGAAACCCAAGAGTGAGGAAACAAGTTCAGCTGTTCAGCAAGTGATGGGTGATCCTGTCAAGCAGTATCATGCACTTTATGAACACCTTGACACATTGCGTAGACGTCGCGATGCTCAGCTTGTTGTGGTACAAAAATGTCAAGATAAACTTGATCGATTGAAATTAAAGGTGAGGGTTCTTAGTGCATTCATGTACCCTTCCGTTGGAAATGCTGTAATTATGTGTATTGATGACAGAAATATGCATTAACCATGGAGTCCAGAAGAGCCCTCCTGAGCCACCTAAATACAATATGTTATTATGTTATTATTATTTTTTTTTCATACATATTCGCCTTTTCCCGCATTAGTGAGGTAACGTTAAGAACAGAGGACTGAGCCTTAGAGGGAAAAATCTTCACTTGGCCCCTTCTCTGTACCCTTTTTGGAAAAGCAGAAACTGGAGGGGAGGATTTCCAGCCCCCCCGCTCCCTCCCCTTTTAGTCACCTTTTACGACACGCAGGGAATACGTGGGAAATATTCTTTCTCCTTTATCCCCAGGGATTATTATTATTATTATTGTAATTATTATTATTATATGACTGAAAATATTTTCTGGATACTGTAGTGTTTTGAGCCAGTATGCTAACTACCTTTCATTCTTAGAAAGTGGGGGAGCAAATAAAGACCTATAGTTTTGAATATACCAGGCAGGTAGAGGCAATAATCTAAGGCAAGGAGAGTGAGACCAGGTAGTCAATTAAAGGCAGGGCAGAAGCTTTCTGTTTAAGCACATACACAACCAAGTAAAGCATGTACTGTTGGAGCTGATTTCAAACATGGGAAAATGCCAAGATCAAACAGTTGTATGCAGGTCCTTAACAAGAAGGTTTGGAGATGAAGGATTTGTGGGACTCATAAAGGATAGAGAGCAAATCATCAGAGAAATATTAGATGGACCTTTTGAGACCACAACGCTGGAAAGGTCAGGGGAATTTATAGAGAAATAGGATCAGAAGTTATCACAATTGCAGGAGGAATTATAGAAATTGAGAGAGTAAATAAAAGAACTTGAAAGGTGCATTCAGATAAGAGATACACTTAGGGAATTAAAGTATATAGTCAGTGTTCAGAATTCCTTGACAAAGGTTTTGAATGATAATTACTTATTTGTCATTATCTCTTTGTATTGTTTGTGGAGGACGTTTTACACTCATGGTGTCCCATCTCTTGAACAATCTCTATAGTCATACAACTTTTTAAATTTATGTAAGTAAACTGTGTGTAATCATGATCATCTGAAGTACAGAAGTAGGTTTTTCTATGAATTATTACTTAAAGTCTGGAAGATGAAATACTAATGTAGATAATTAAAAAGAGAAGATCATTTTCTTGTTTTCGTAAATCCATTCAAAAAATAAAGCAATCAGAACATGAAATGTAGATATACGGGTACCATTGCAATTGATATGACCATGGAAGGTTTAGTAACTAGCTAGTATAAGGAAATATTCATGAAAGTGATGAAGGGCTGATTGATGATAGGGAAAGTGTACATCTCAGTGGTTTAAGATCAAGGTAGTAATTAGAATTTGATGCATATTATTAGATAAGTTTTAAAGTGAGTATGACCAAAAGGAATTGAAATTTCAGTGGCAATAAATAGACTGGATATGTAACTCTGTTTTCATTATGGTACTTTTGGAACCAGGGAATATTTTGCTTTAAACACTAAATATCAAGACAGTTTTGTAATGTCCCTGCTAAAGGCAAAAAAGTGGCACTGGAGTTCACTAGTTATGGAGACTCTTTTACTGTGGCCATCCCCTTGAGGGAGTTTGCGGAGGGAACAGACATCAGAGATCTAGTTAGATAGATAAATATCTCATCTATGTTTTTTCTCAAAGTATTGACTTGGTTTTGTTTTAAATGTATTCAGGGAAAGCGTACTACTGATGTGATGGTGGAGCGAGACAGTGCACAACGACATCTAAAAGAGATCAATGGACAGCTGCTTTCTGAAGCCAAAAAATTTCATTCCTTGCGACAGCCTTTTCTGCAGCCTTGCATTCAAGCTTATGTACAAACGCAGGTATTAATGATACATGCTTATAACAGCTTCCAAGATACTGGTACTTTGTCTTTTATATAGGATTTCTAGCTGCTATGCTTTCACTTTAATTAGAGCACACTTGTTGCCAGCAGTTTTTTTTTTTTTTTTTTTTTTTTTTTTTTTTTTTTTCAGGATTTGGTACTGCTACTCAAAACTTTTGATCTTGATATTCATATTCGTTTCATTCTTCGTAGTATACATGTTAGTAAATGATATATCCATGGCATTATGAATTTTGATAGGCTTACTACTAAATATGGACCAGCTTGAGAAGGTTTGTATGTAATTAAAAAAGGAACTTTTCAAACTAAACGTGATGCTATTTCAGATATTTTTTTTTATACAGTGACCAACATGGCATGGGCAAAACAAGCCCCAGTCAAGGCCATATTGGGTGAAGTAAGAAAGTAGAAGAAAAAGAATGTAAAAATTGATCAGGGCTCCGCAGGTGTTTGTAGAGCTGATTCTTAAAGGAAAAAAGTCATATGAAGATGGAAAGACAAAAAAAGGAAGAGAATTCCACAGCTTAACTGTTAAAGGAAAGAATGTGTATTAGTTGTCCACATAGTTCTGTGATTGAACAAAGCAGTTAATCACTTAGTGACATATCATTCATTGCTAATTTTAGTTCCATTTTTTATACTAGTTCATAACTAATTGCACAGCAGTGTAGCAAATTTATTGATGAAGAATGGCCTCCTTTGTTCACATCCAATCTCTATCTGTTATGTATAAAGCATTGAAACCAGAGTATCATATCCACAGCCATAACCCCTCATACCTTTATGTGATTTTTTTGACCACTTCATATACCTTGGTTCAGTACATTGACAGCACATTACTCCCTGTATACTACATCATTCCAATTTGCTCAGTCCCATGCATACCTTTCACCCTATCACATTTTTTAGGCAATGATAACTCGGAGCCTTTTTCACTCCATCCTTCCCTCTCCCTCTAAGTCTTGTGTTTGAGAGGTAGCTAAAGAAAAGACAATTATGGAAATAAAACACTTAAATGCCAGTCATAAATTTCAAATTGAAAGTGTTAGTGATGTGATTAATGATTCATTAGCAATTTCCAATAATGGTAATGAAGTGACAAAAAGTAAAGCATTATGAATAGAGTGGCAAATTGAAGATTGAAGAAATGATAAGCAAAATGACTAATGCAAACAATTGCAGAAAGTTGGTATGGATAGATAAGGCAATTAAGCATATAGAATGAACAGCATATATTCAAGCAAAGATATCAAAAATCATAGACAAATTCTCTTCAGTGCTTATACAATAATTAGAAATTGCTATCTTAGCATTAGAGATCATGATTACAAAAAGTATTGCAGCCAAAACCCTACCTTGCAGTGTCTACCTCAGACATGTTTACATTTGTCGCTACTTTGAACTTTTTCTTGGTTATAAATTCTGTGATTAATTTTTCATATTTTTCCTCTTACGTTTTGTCTTGCCACTTTTAATAAAACTCCCTAACTTACTTTATCAAATGTTTTTCTAGAATCAAGAAAAATAGTGCTCATTCTTTTCCCATTCATCAGTTTTTCTTATGTCTTTATAATGAGGTATTAGCAGTGTTTGTATGCCTTTACCAGGAACAAATCCATATTGTCCTTCATTTATGAGTTTGTTTGAAATATATTCCATAACAAATATTTTTTATTACTCAAGTACCTTGATTATGTAAGAAAAAAAAGATGATTGATCTGTATTGTTTTGGCTGTGATGTGGATCCTTCTTTGCATATTAGTGTTACATACACCATTTTGTGTGTATCTGCTATGCTTTATTGGTCTTTGCTTTGTCTCAGCAACATTGTAAGAGGTATGACTATAATTTCTTTAATCTTCTTTCAAAAAATTACTGGTATTCCATCTGACCCTTGGGCTCTAAGTTCCTTCCAATGACTTTATATCTGTGCATGCATGCTCGTCATAATTAGTAAATATCTCATCAATTTTGTCACGTTCCCTTACACAAAATACTAGATATGCTGGTTAATTAACATTTGACATATTCTTTTGGGGTTGTTTATATAACTGTCACCTTCCTTGAATGTTAATCTCTTTTCATTCTTTTTTTTGTTCATTTAAGCGAATAGGGCTTTTGAAAAGTTTTGATCTGTGCATTGCATGACTTTTACTTTCTTTTGACTGTCTTCTCTTCTTTGTGACTCCGTTATTTACTTTTACAGTCCTTTTTATCTTTTCTTATAATTGCTCAACTCTACCTTTATTTGTGGCAAATCTTATTTTTTCTTCCATTATCTTAGTCTATTCACCCAGTGTTTTCTCTCCCATGATATTTTTTCTTTGTTATATTTTCTTTTAAGTAGTGCTGATTTTAGTCATTTCATTTACAGGCTGATAGAAGACTGCCATATCTGTTTTTGCCTTAATGATATTCAAAAAGTTTATCCAATACATATTATCTATAAGATTATTATCATTATAATTATTTAAAGTAGAAGTTGAAGTTTCCTAACATATTTACGTTATCTTTTATGTCAGAGAGAGAGAGTAGCATCTAGATAAGCAAAGAGGTTAAGTTATAAATTTTTTTCTGGCCCATAGGTTGACTACTATGGAACAGCAAACTCCCAGTATAGCAGCCATATCCAGACCAGTCGTGGGGTTCACCAGATAAAAGATGCTGAGTATGATGAAATGGTGGGGGAACACTTGAGGAAAATAAAGTCTCTGAAAATTGTGGCTACCTAGACTGCCAAGGTAAATTATTGGTAGGATTGCACTAATGATGGAAATGCTTACATATTTTGTGTAATTCTTTATCTCTGGTATACAATGAGCTTATTTGCCGTATACTTACGTTTACAGTGCAGAAAATGATAAATATGTGCCAAGGATCATTACCCTTTTCACATTTAACTTGGAACCTCTGACCTTTTTTTTTTTTTTTTTTTTTTTTTTTTTTTTTTTTTTTTTTTTTT